>JAWPHD010017146.1:0-46071 GCA_037043455.1 Cyrtodaria siliqua | reverse complement strand
ACCTATAAAGCCCATCAGTTCTGCATTGTATCACCTATAAAGCCCATCAGTTCTGCATTGTATCACCTATAAAGCCCATCAGTCCTGCATTGTATTACCTATAAAGCCCATCAGTTCTGCATTGTATCACCTATAAAGCCCATCAGTTCTGCATTGTATTACCTATAAAGCCCATAAGTTCTGCATTGTATTACCTTTTATATAAAGCCCATCAGTTCTGCATTGTATTACCTATAAAGCCCATCAGTTCTGCATTGTATCACCTATAAAGCCCATCAGTTCTGCATTGTATTACCTATAAAACACATCAGTTCTACATTATATTACCTATAAAGCCCATCAGTTCTGCATTGTTACATCTTTAGTTATGAGTACAGTTGCTAGACCAACTCTGTTTAACGTGTATTAAGTGGCATAGGAGCATTGGGAGTCCAAACCAACATTATTTCATAATATTGGGGGTGGTGGGGGAGTGGGGGTGGGGGATCAACTTCCCACAATTTACTGACAATAAAACACGCATAACATTTCTAACACCAAAAACAATGTTATTCACATAAATGATATCAAATTTCAGGTTTAAACTTATAACAACATTAAATCAAATTTAAAACTATGTCTAAATTATCTTTATTTGTTCCAGCTGGTCACATGACATTCCAGTGTCGTAACTTCGTGAAGGCAGATCCCAACAAAGATGTGGTCCTAGATGTCAGCAGTACAAGTTCAGACTCCAGTGATGAAGAGTTTCTGTCACCCCTCTTGAAATTACGACAAGGTAAAACTCTCGAGTGTAGGTATTCATAATCGTATACCCACGTAGTTTAAAGGTACTATAAGAGAGATTGAGAGATTTGTCTCTCATAAACCTTAATTATATGCTCCCAGTCTGGGTTTTCATTTTACGAGAAGTTGATGCTGGACCAACAAAATACAAGTATCCCATGCATGGCAGTACAAATATTCATTGCATGATATGAACCATTATGTACAATAATCTCATCATTGCATGATATGAACCATTATGTACAATAATCTCATCATTGCATGATATGAACCATTATGTACAATAATCTCATCATTGCATGATTTGAACCGTACAATAATCTCTTCATTGCATGATTTGAACCATTATTATATAACCTATAAATAGACGCGTTTTCATTGGCTAAAAAGTAATTTTTTAGAAAAAATATCTAGCGATATTGACCTGTTTTTTTGATATTGACCTGTTTTTTTGATATTGACCTGTTTTATATAATTGTTTTTTTGATATTGACCTGTTTTATATAATTGTAAATTGAGGGTTATATAATAAAACAGTTATGGACTTTTCAGCTGTTATACATGATGTTGATATGTACCAAAAAATCATTATTGACCTCGGCTATCGCCTCGGTCAATAATGATTTTTTTGGTGCATATCACATCATGTATAACAGCTGAAAAGTCCATAATTGTATATTATGTACAATAATCTCATCATTGCATGATATGAACCATTATGTACAATAATCTCATCATTGCATGATATGAACCATTATGTACAATAATCTCATCATTGCATGATATGAACCATTATGTACAATAATCTCATCATTGCATGATATGAACCATTATGCACAATAATCTCATGCATGATGGTACAAATTTCCCATGTGTAACATGTACAGTTAAAGGGATACACGGCAATCCTGATCTTTTTAAAAATGCACGGCGTCCCGTTAGTTTTTCTTCATAACTTGTATTTGTTCTAGCATTAATATTAATTATAAGAATAGTATAAAGGAAATTGTTTTGGAATATTACTAACTGTTGATAATATTGCACCAAAATATATGTAAAACCTATCTTAGGATAAGAAGAAAAAATGAAATTCGACATTTAATTATTATTATTTTAGTTATATGGAAGCAGGGTTAATATTAAAATGTTACTGGATAAATAAATAAAGACGCTTATTTCAATGCTTGATAAACATTTTAAGACTGCCGTGTGCAAAGTATTTCTATCCCAGTTAAGTTCATGTATTCTGTGCATGAATATAAGGTTAAGATTGTAAGAATCTTTCATGGGTATCTGGTGAAGATAGGGGAATACCAACACAAGGTTTAATTGTTTTTATCGGAACTGAGGCTCTTTTGAGGTTCCGATTAAAACAATTATACCAAGGGTTGGAATTTCCCCATCTAAACAAGATACCCATGATAGATTATTTTCTTGCATATCATTTACATTGACATCGCCTTTTCATGTTTATTTGCACAATGACGTCATGCAGCTGTCATTGTTGATATCAGAAGGCGACTTTTATCTTTCTACATGTGTAAGATCAGGCTTTCCATCACCCATGTAAAATGCAGGTAATCTTATCTGGTATGCAAGAAAAGATGTGACATAACAGTTAAGTAAGTTAAATATATACATATTCCATGCATGACATGTGCAGTTTAGTCCTTGTATTCGCTAAACAGTTTGCACAACTTTATGGTCGATGATTTTGAAACAATAATAACATGGATAGATAATTTCAATTCTTAAAGAAAAATACATCTAAATATCGGACTATTTCAGAGGAGGCAAAAAAAGCAGAAGAAAAGTCAAAGAGTAAAGACAGTAAAAAGCAGAAACATAAAAGGTATAATAAAAATTATTTAATCAGGAATGTTATTTATTTTGGTCTGTATTTTATTTTATGTAATAAACAGAGTGTTTTATATCAGCTGGAAGTTCAGATTTAATTTACAAACCATTTGAGATGAACATTGTTTAAGTTATTGTTGATACAATCCACCCCCTTCCACCCCCTTGTGTACTACAGCTCACCTGTTCTGCCTAAAAATATGCCTAAATAGGGAATATAAAAAATATGAGTATGACTTGTGACCTTTAGGGCGGGGTCAAATTTGACTGACAGTGTGTCTTAAGAAAAATATGTCTCAAATTTAATGTTTTTATATTTGACAGATTAAAAAAAATGTCAAAATAATTCTGAGGTGATTAAAAAGTAAATATTTGGAGAAAAAAGGATTTTTAGCTCGACTATTCGAAGAATAAGAGAGCTTATGTAATCACGTCGGCGTTGGCGTCGGCGTCCCACATCAAGGTTTGCGTGTAAGCTGTGTTTACAAGTCTATATCTCTTACATTTCTTATCCTTACACAACCAAATTTGTTCATGGGCTTCCTTGTAGCATTATCTTAAGGGCTGCGTAAGCAATTTTGGTTCCTGTAACCCATGGGCTCCCATGGAACCCAAATTATGATAGCCTATAAAATGTGCCCCATTTCACATCAAATTTTGCGTGTAAGCTGTGTTTACAAGTCTATATCTCTTACAATTCTTACCCTAGCACAACCAAATTTGGCCATTAGCTTCCTTATAGCATTATCGTAAGGGCTGCTTAAGTAATTTTGGTTCCTGTAACCCCTGGGCTCCCATGGAACCCACATTCTGATCATCAAATTTTGCGTGTAAGCTGTGTTTACAGGTCTATATCTCTTACATTTTTTGTCCTAGCTGAACTAAATTTTGGAATTGGTTTCCTTATAGTATGTTGTAAAGGGTTGGATAAGTAATTTTGTCTTCTGCAAATTCTGGGCTCCCATGGAACCCAAATTGTGATGGCCCATAAAATGTGCAATAAAGGCAGATCTAGGTTTGCATGTGAGCATGTATATATCTATAATTTTGGTTTGGGATTTGTTATAGCATTATGCATCTTATTACTTCGCCCATATTTGGGCATGGGCTCCCTCCTCACCCCCCTCCCCTACCCCCGCCCCCACTCCCCTCCACACCTTTTTTTGTTTTTGTTTTTGCATATTTCTGTGTTGTTTTAGTCAATTCTTACACATATATGTTGCAACCCTCCCCACCCCCACCACGACCCCCCCCCCCCCCCCCCCCCCCCCCCCCCCCCCCCCCCCCCTCACCCCATCACCCACCCCGCCCCGACTTGAATTTTTTTTATTTTTTTTTTTACATATTTCTGTGTTGCTTTTGTCAATTCTTACACATATATGTTGCAACCCTATCCCCCACCTCCCCACCTCTCACCCCATCACCCACCCCGCATCCCGCACCCACCCCGCCCCAGACTTGAAACATTTTTTTATTTTTTACATATTTCTGTGTTGCTTTGGTCATCACATAGATGTTGCAACCCCCCCCCCATCACCCCATCCACCACGCCCCATATTTCTTCATTGTTTTAGTCAATTCTTACACACATATGTTGCCCCCAAACACCCAAAAACCCACAATGCACTCCCACCTCTCACCCCATCACCCCCACCCCGCCCCAGACTTGAAACTTTTTTCTCAACCCACTCCTGCCTGTCACCCTCACCCCCGCTCCACACACACTTTTTTTCTTTTTTTTTTACATATTTGTGTGTTGTTTTAGTCAATTCTTACACACATATGTTGCCCGCCCCACCCAACCCCCCCACCCCACCCCACCATGCCCCCCACCACCACCCCACTTGAAATTATTATAATTTTTAGCTCTACTGGCCGAAGGCCAGCAGAGCTTATGGGATGGCGAGTTGTCCGTCGTCCGTCGTCCGTCCGTCGTCTGTCTGTTAACTTTTG
This sequence comes from Cyrtodaria siliqua, assembly GCA_037043455.1. Lineage (NCBI taxonomy): Eukaryota > Metazoa > Mollusca > Bivalvia > Adapedonta > Hiatellidae > Cyrtodaria > Cyrtodaria siliqua. Next base: position 41,475 of record JAWPHD010017146.1, on the reverse strand, counting down.
CCTTGTGAACACTCTAGGGCCTTCATTATTAATCGAATCTTTACTAAACTTTGCCAGTGTCTTTATATCAATGAAAGCTCGGACAAGTTCGAAAACCAGTCGGATCGGATAAATTTCACCGGAGTTATGGCCCTTGTTTTGCTGAAAAATGCCATATTAAGCCTTGTGAACACTCTAGCACCTTCATTTATTATTTGATCTTTACCAAACTTGCACAGATTGTTAATATCAATGAAAGCTCGGACAAGTTCGAAAACCAGCCAAATCAAATCAATAACACCGGAGTTATGGCCCTTGTTTTTTCTGAAAATTGCCATTTTCTGCCTTGTGAACGCTCTAACACCTTCATTTATTATTTGATCATTACCAAACTTGTACAGTTGGTTAATACCAATGATAGCTTCGACAAGTTCGAAAATCAGCTAAATTGGTTCAGTAACACCAGAGTTATAGCCCTTGTTTTTTCTGAAAAATGCCATTTTCTGCCTTGTGAACACTCGAGCACATTCATTTATTATTTGATCTTTACCAAACTTGCACAGATTATTAATATCGATGAAAGCTCAAACAAGTTTGAAAACCAGCTAAATCGGATCAGTAACACCGGAGTTATGGCCCTTGTCTTTTCTGAAAAATGCTATTTTCTGCCTTGTGAACACTCTAGGACCTTCAATATTAATCGGACCTTTACTTAACTTTGCCAGTGTCTTTATATCAATGAAAGCTCGGACAAGTTCGAAAACTGGCAAGATCGAAATAATTTCACCGGAGTTATGGCCCTTGTTTTGCTGAAAAATGCCATATTAAGCCTTGTGAACACTCTACCACCTTCATTTATTATTTGATCTTTACCAAACTTGCACAGATTGTTAATATCAATGAAAGCTTCGACAAGTTCGAAAACCAGCTAGATCGGATTATCAACAGCGGAGTTATTGTCCTTGATTTAGTTAAAATTGCTATATATGGTCTCTTTAAGATGATAGGGCCTTCATCTTTCATCCAATCTTTACCAAACTTTACCAGATTGTTTATATATATGAGAGCTAGGATAAGTTCGAAAACTAGCAGGATCGGACCATTAACAACGGAGTTACGGCCCTTGATTTAGTTAAAAATGCTATATTTTGCCTCGTTAAGACAATAGGGCCTTTATCTTTCAAACGATCTTTACCAAACTTCAGTCAGATTGGACCAGTAACAGCAGAGTTATGGCCCTTGATTTAGTTAAAAATGCTATATTTTGCCTCGTTAATTCGATAGGGCCTTCAACTTTCATCTGATCTTTACAAAACTTTACCTGATTGTCTATATCAATGACAGCTCAGACAGTTTCGAAAACCAACCAGATTGGACCAGTAACAGATGAGTTATGGCCCTTGATTTAGTTAAACATGCTATACTTTGCCTCGTTAAGACGATAGGGCCTTCATTAGCTCGACTGATCAGAGATCAGCAGAGCTTATGCCGTGGTGCGGCGTCCGTCGTCTGTCCGTCTGTCCATCTGTCCGTAAACTTTTATTTGTAGCGACAACTCCTCTGAAACTACTGGATGGATATTAATGAAACTTTACAGAAATGTTGCCCATAAAGTCTAGTTGATCCTAGCAAAAATTCATGTTGATGTGAAATCCAAGATGGCCGCCAAAGCTAAAAATAGAGTTTTAAAATACAAGTTTGTAGCGACTACTTCTTGAAACCTATAAGTGATATTGATATGGAACTTTTTCTAAAATGATCAGCATAACATGATGTTGATCCTTGTCAAAAATCGTTTTGATTCAACGTTAAACATGGCTGCCAGCGGCCATCTTTGTTTACATAGTGTTATATAGTAAAAACTTGTAGCGACTACTCCTCTGAAACTACTTGGCGGATTGTCATGAAACTTTACAGGAATGTTGCTCTTGATGTCTAATTGATCCTAGCAAAATTTTAGATCTGCCAGAAATTCAAGATGGCCGTCACAGCTAAAAATAGATTTTTAAAAAATAAGTTTGTAGCGACTACTTCTTGAAAACTATAAGTGATATTGATATGGGACTTTTTTTAAAATGATCAGCATGACATGATGTTGATCCTTGTGGAAAATTATTTTGATTCGACGTTATAGCGACTACTTCCTGAAATCAAAATCAATCAGTAGAGCTTCAAGGTCTTTATGAAACTTTACTAGATATCAATGACAGCTCGGTCAAGTTCGAAGGTCAAGTTCGAAAAACAGCCAGATCGGACCAGTAACAGTGGAGTTATGGCCCTTGATTTAGTTAAAAATCCTATATTTTGCCTCGTTAAAACGATAAGGCCTTCATCTTTCATCCGATCTTTAAGAAACTTTACAAGATTGTTAATATCAATGAAAGCTTGGACAAGTTCGAAAACATCCAGATTGGACCATTTATATCGGAGTCATGGCCCTTGATTTTCTGAAATATGCTATATCTTGGCCTCATTAAGACGAAAGGGCCTTCATTTGGCTGGATTTCATTGAAACTTTGCAGGGATGATCAGTACCAAGCCTAGTTGTACATAGTCACCGTATTCCAGTTGAATGATTTTGGCGGAGTTTTAGCCCTTTAAAGGTTTTAATACACAAACTTTGTTCTGACTAGTTCTCTTGAACCCCTGGCCGGATTAAACAAAACTTTTTAGGGATGATCAATTCTATGTCTAGTTGTGCAAATCATCGCCGTGTTTGGGTTGAATGATTTTTGGCAGAGTTATGGCCCTTTAAAGGTTTTAATAAACAAATTTTGTTCTGATCTACTTTTTCTGAACCCCTCGCCAGATTTCACTGAAAATTTGCAGGGATGATCAGCACCAAGCCTAATTGCGGTTTACAGATATTTGGCGGAGTTATGGCCCTTTAAAGGATTTTGATACCACAATTTTTTTCTGGGCTAGTTCTCCTGAACCCCTGGCTGGATACAGACGAAACTTGACAAGGATGATCAGTATCAAGCCTAGTTGTGCATATCATCGCCATATTTCAGTTGAATGAATTTTGGCAGAGTTGTGACCCTTTAAATGTTTTAATACACAAACTTTGTCCAGATTAGTCTCTTCTGAACTCTTTGCCAGATTTCAGCGAATCTTGGCGTGGATGATCAGCACTTAGCCTAGTTGCACCTATCATTGCCATGTTCTGGTTGAATGATTTTTGAAAGACTTATGGCCACTTATACATAAACTTTATCTTGAGCCAGTAGAGCGTCCACAGGCCCTCTTGGGCCTCTTGTTTTTTACATATTTCTGTTTCGATTTTGTCAATTCTTACACATATATGTTGCAACCTCCCTCCCTCCCCCTCCCCACCCCTCTCACCCCATCACCCCCACCCCGCCCCATACTTGGAACTTTTTTTTCATATTTGTTTGTTGTTTTAGTCAATTCTTACACACATATGTTGCCCCCAAACACCCAAAAACCCACAATGCACTCCCACCTCTCACCCCATCACCCCCACCCCGCCCCAGACTTGAAACTTTTTTCTCAACCCACTCCTGCCTGTCACCCTCACCCCCGCTCCACACACATTTTTTTTCTTCTTTTTTTTACATATTTGTGTGTTGTTTTAGTCAATTCTTACACACATATGTTGCCCGCCCGCCCCACCCAACCCCCCCACCCCACCCCACCATGCCACCCACCACCACCCCACTTGAAATTATTATATTTTTTTTTTACATATTTCTGTGTTGTTTTAGTCAATTCTTACACACATATGTTGCCCCCTCCCCCCGCCCCCTGCCCTCCCCCCTAACCCACTCTCGCTCCCCCCCCACCCAACCCCCACTTGAAAATCTAATTTTTTAATTTTTTTTTTTTTACATATGTCTGTGTTGTTTTAGTCCTTTATTACACATATATGTTGCAACCATCCCCGTCCCCCCCACCACCACCCCGCCTCTCACCCCCTCCCAACCCACCCCCCACCCCCCTACACTTGAAACTTTTTTTTTTTTTACATATTTATTGTTTTAGTCAATTCTTACACAAATGTTGCCCCCTCCCCCCGCCCCCAACCCACTCCCGCCTCTCCCCCACACCCCACCCCCACTTGAAACTCCCCCCCACCAACTAACTCCCGCTTCTCCCCCCCCCCCCCCCCCCCCCCCCCCCCCCCCCCCCCACTTGAAACTTTTTTTTTTTTTTTTACATATTTCTTTGTTGTTTTAGTCAGTTCTTACACATGTTGCCCTCCCCACCCCACGCCTCTACCCCATCCCCACTCAAATTCATTTTTATTTTTTTTTCATATTTTTTTGTTGTTTTGTTGAATAATTACATAGCTTCTTACACATATATGTTGCCCTCACCACCTCCACTCCCCCCACCATCCACCCCCGCCTCTCTCCCACCCCCACCCCGCACCCCACTCAAAACTCGATTTTTTTATATATTTTTACTTATTATTTTTTACTTATTTCTGTGTAGTTTTGGTCAGTTCTTACACATAGTTATGTTGTGCTCCCAACCCCACCCCACATTGTTGTAGCCTTGTTTTCTGATGGTATATACTAGCTATAAATTTATTATTCTCTGAAAAATCGAATAGTCGAGCTGCGCTGTTCTCCGACAGCTCTTGTTTTTTTTTAGTTCTTGGTTTAGTAATATGAGTGTAAAGTTTACATAAGGGTGTTTTATTTTAGTTGGTTGAGGAAGTAAACTAAGCAAAGTTGTTGGGCTCATGCCCTGATGATGGTAGGCACCTGCCCTTACTTTATATGATATATTTGTTAATGTATTACTATCTAACTAAATTTAAGGGATTTAATGTAGTTTTTCATGCGGAGAATTTTGGGCGACTTCACTTCTAAAACTATCGGATTGATTTTCCTTAAAATTTACAGGATTGTTGCTTTTGATGTTTAGTTGTATTTATTGTCTTTATTTATATAAATGCCTATTATTAGAAAAATACATAAAATAGGAAAAATATAACATTTTGTAAAAATTCAAACAAAATTAAAAAATTGAAGCATAATGGTAGGGTTCCAAAAACCAATATTAAATCTCAATATGCATGGTGACCTATAATTTTAATTGCATATATTGTCTTACTATATGTTCAAATAAGTGCCTAGGAAGTTTGAACAAATTCTGTTATTAGGAACATAACAAAAAAAGAAAATATACCATTTCTATATAATTTCATACAAAACTTGGCCTTTTTAGCATAGGGTAGGGTTTCAAAAAAAAATTCTAAACAAGCATCGGGACCTATCATTTTTATTGCTCATTTTGTTTTTATATATATTAAACTATGTGCTTAGAAAGTTTAAACAAATTCTATTATTGGGAACAAACAAAAAAAAAAGGGAAATTGTATCATTATGGGCTAATTTGTGCATAAATTGTGGTAATGGTCTCAACAGATTTTGTAAAATAAAGATAGGTTTTACATAAAGATGAGCTTTAAATGTTATTATAATTAAATGTTCTTTACTTTAATACAATTTTAGCAGAATTGTGACCAATGAATAAATGATTAGACTTCAAAATGTCTTATTTAGCTTTTTCATGGACTTGTTCAACTTTTGGGACAGATTGTGGCATTACAAATTATTTTTTAAAATTTTAACAATTATGGTGACCTACCATTATTTTTGCATTTTCTGTCTATATATATAACAGACTTACTGTACAAAAAGTTTATAAAGAAAATCTGTTAAGCAGAAAAATCTATAGAAAATGTCTAGGTTAAATAATTAATGTTTTTGTGGTTAAAGTGCATATGACTTTAATAGTAATAGTAATAGAAATAGAAATAGAAATAGAAAAATAAAAAAATAAATTGGAACTAACAGCAGTGTTTGTTGGTATTAAATGATTTTTCCATTATCAGGGATAGGTCAAGGTCACCCTTGAAGCACAAGAAGTCTCACAGGAAGAAAAAGAAGAAGCACAAGCATCGTGGAGACAGTGACAGAGACAGTGACGACACCGACACGTCCAAAGACGACACATCTGAAACTTCTCATAGTAAATCTCGGCACAAAAAACACCATAAACGGCGCCATAAAGAAGAGAGTGATGTTACAGATACAAGTGATAGTGAGGACAGTGAACTTGATAGAAAAAAGAAACGGAAAAGGTCAAAGAAGAAAAAGAAACACAGAAGGAAGAAATCGGACAGTGAAGATTCAGACTCAAAATGTGATAATTCAGATTAAAGGGACTGGAGGTGATCTAGTTCAGATTAAAGGGACTGGAGCCAATCTGAAAAAAGGAATCGGTGCCAATACAAATATAAGGAAAAAAACATCATAATGTTCATATAAAATGTGCACATGCATTATATAAGCCATATATTTAGGTTTCATGTTGATGTGAAATCCAAGATGGCTGCCAAAGCTAAAAATAGATTTTTAAAATACAAGTTTGTAGCGACTACTTCTTGAAAACTATAAGTGATATTGATATGGGACTTTTTCTAAAATGATCAGCATGACATGATGTTGGTCGTTGTCAAAAATCGTTTTGATTTGACGTTAAACATGGCTGCCAGCGGCCATCTTTGTTTACATAGAGTTATATAGTAAAAACTTGTAGCGACTACTACTCTGAAACTACGTGGCGGATTTTCATGAAACTTTACAGGAATGTTGCTCTTGATGTGTAATTGATCCTAGCAAAATTTCAGATCGGCCAGAAATTCAAGATGGCCGCCACATCTAAAAATAGATTTTTAAAAAATAAGTTTGTAGCGACTACTTCTTGAAAACTAGAAGTGATATTGATATGGGACTTTTTCTAAAATGATCAGCATGACATGATGTTGGTCGTTGTCAAAAATCGTTTTGATTCGACGTTAAACATTGCTGCCAGCGGCCATCTTTGCTTACATAGAGTTATATAGTAAACACTTGTAGCGACTACTCCTCCGAAACTACTTGACGGATGTTCATGAAACTTCACAGGAATGTTTCTCTTGATGTCTAGTTGATCCTAGCAAAATTTCAGGCTGGCCGGAAATTCAAAATGGCCACCATGGCTAAAAATAGATTTAAAATAAATACACTTGTAGCGACTACTTCTTGAAAACTGTAAGTGATATTGATATGGGACATTTTCTAAAATGATCAGCATGACATGATGTTGATCCTTGTCGAAATTTATTTCGATGCAACTTTAAACATGGCTGCTAGCGGCCATCTTTGTTTACATAGATTTATATAGTAACAACTTGTAGCGACTACTTCTCTGAAACTACTCGACACATTTTTATGAAACTTCACAGGAATGTTGCTCTTGATGTCTAATTGATCCCAGATTTTTTTTAGGTCGGCCGGAAATTCAAGATGGCCGCCATGGCTAAAAACAGATTTTTTAAAAAAAAGTTTGTAGCGACTACTTCTTGAAAACTGTAAGTGATATTGATATGGGACTTTTTCTGAAATGATCAGAATGTCAAGATGTTGATCCTTGTCGAAAATTACTTTGATTCGACATTAAACGTGGCTGCCAGTGGCCATCTTTGTCTACCTAGAGTTATATAGTAAAAACTTCAACTTGTAGCGACTACTCCTCTGAAACTACTTGACATTTTTTTATGAAACTTCACAGGAATGCTGATCACCTAGCTATCAAAATCTATCAGTAGAGCTTCAAGGTCATTGACCTCTTGTTCAGTCCAAAACCTTTGAAAGACAAGGTGGATTAAAACCACATGACATAGTCGTACAAAGGTTTACCCAAATCCAAGTGCTTGGTGCATGTACTTGCGCTTCTCTTAATGATTGTTCAGACAATTCTGAATAATATATATATACAGAAAGGAAAAAGAAACGCACCACGGGAATTTATGCTATATATTGTATGTACATTACAATATGCTGCTGTTAATCGAATGGTAGATGGCTATGTAAGATCTTTCCTTTCAGAAAAAAGACTAAAACAACACGTAACACAGCAAATAGTATTCCTGCAAAGTTCCATTACTGACAGAGTACGAGTTTGGCGCAAACTTAGGATGCAAAATTTTGCAAACTCTTTACGTTAAATACAGTACTGAACTGGCTCAGTTTTTCAAAGAGGAACTTCAACATTTATGAATTTCTTGTTACAACATGTACTGTGATTAAAACGTCTACAACATCACAGTTGTGTCACTGCAACTTTTTTTTTACAAAACATGGGATTTCCTTGGAATATATATGGAATTAAGTGTGCAATATATACAATATATAGTGGAAATTCCTGTAATAACTTTCTTCCAGTTTCGAAGCACAGTGGCAGTATTTTCAAACACAGTTGCTTAATTCAAGCATTATTAGGGACTTCAAACATTTTGAAACCCAAGAGCTACACAGCACCTGAAAATTCTGGAAAAACCAAATGTATGGAAATAGCAATTTTGTGTGTAATAAGATTTGACAGAATTTTGACATCTGACTCAAACTCACCAAAAAGCTCGTGAAAATTAAAATAATTCATAACTTGTTTCGAAAATGTTATATGAAATGGGAGTTTGTTTACGATTCTATGTATACCGCACAATGTCTCGAGTCTGAATTTGTTTTTTGTCAGAATGTATGTGGATGATCTGGTAAATAATATTATTGCTTAAAATCGAGAAATTATTTTCTAATACCACAGCTACTGACTGATTCAGCTTTGGTTTTCAACTGCTCTATCATCTGTAGATAAAATCACATTAAAAGTCACTCTCCCGCCAACAACAGGCAAATTTTATAACAATATAAACCTTTTTTAAGCCTACTAACTATATAGAGGATATTTGTTTGTTTGGAGTGAATATAGGATTTATTTTCATCGGAAGTGAGTAAATAAAGCACTTGTGCACGAGTACAAATATTTGAGTTTTCTCACTTCTTGATGAAAATAAATCCTATATTTACGACAAACCAACAAATATTCTATTTATTATGTACTCAAAATCTGGAAATGTATGCAGAAATATAATGCGCCAAAACAATGACGTCAATAACGTCAACATCGTAAACAATGACAACAGTTGCATGACGTCATTTTGAGTGAAAATATATTTCACATGTGAAATATATAAGGTTTTATTTTAATCATAAAATCCATTATTTCACTGGAAAGTATATAATAAAAGGTACATATGTTACTTACATATGTTGCAAATCTGAACCTCGACAACTACAATATAACTGGCCAGGCAAAACATCGCCCTACGGTTTTTCGAATTGTGAGTTACCAACTCTTTAATTCATTTTACGGATACTCAGTTACATATATTTTAAGTATGTGTTCCTAAATATAGACTATTAAATGGTACACATGTATAATTGTAGCCCCGTGTGGTTCCGGGGGCCCCGTTTGGTTACGGGCAAAGAATAGGGCGACTGCAGATCTGGTTGGAGGGGAAGGCAAAGGGGTAGAACCCCCCCAAATTCATTTCATTTTATCATTTTTTGTTCATGCTCATTAAAGGTCTTCATCATGACCCCTGCATTGTTTCAGGTGCCATCTCGCTCAAATCACTAGAGCAGTGGTAGAAAAACAATACCATGGCTCCAGCGTAAATGGAGTGTCTACAATAGAATTTGCAGCAACTCGGCAGTTCAGGGTGAGAAGGTTCTAGGCCCGTTCTCCATATTTTATCTCGATGTACGTTGAGGATGAGCCTTGCACGTTCATTCCTGTTAGGCGCCATATAACCTTTCATGTGTTGGTGCGCCTTAAAACCCCAGTTCAGTTCAACTGTATAATTGTATGACCTCTACACATGGAATGGAAATAGTTTGGAAGAACGGTTTTGTGTTTACATGTTGTTGGCAGGAGAGTGACTTTAAAGTTGTTATCCTCAATCTTCTCGTTCTCATTTACACAAAACAAGCAATGCAAGTTTCCAAGAGTTTCCATAAAAGTGATGGCAGTAACATAGTTGTGAACAGATATATTCATTCTCGGTGGGAAAATAAATATTTCACAAACACTACCTCAAGCTTCTCGTTCTCATTTACAAAACAAGCAATGCAGGTTGAGACATCTGATTCTTTTAATCTTGTCTGCCATATAAAAAAAACTGCGGCAAATCAGGCATTGATTATTTTATTGGACCTATTAAATACCATGTTAAATGAAAAGAAATGGATTAAAATAAGTCGAACAACCGTTCTGCTATGTTGTGCATTTATTAACAAGTAAAAAAACAACAGTTTCTTTACACATACAAAACAGATGCAAAGCATGTATTGTAATATACATGGTACAAACAAGATTTCTTAGTTTTAGTTATTTACTAGCCAGAGACCAGCGAAATGGTTGTCTGTCCTTATTTAAATATGTGTTACTGAACAATTAAAGGGACATGAAGCAGTTTTGATTGTGGCTAGTTTTTCTACAAATTTGAATATTTTTAGATTATACAGAATAATTTATTACTATGCATATTCCTTCTTGTCGAGTACAAGAATTTATTTTATTTTTATATAATTTACATAATTTATTAATGAAACAAAAATGGAAAGACAAATGTAAAACAACTTGTGAAAGAGACCCAACAGAACTTAAAACAGTTATAAATAAAATTAGTTATCTTGAGACCTTTTGGTCATTGTCCGACATAATATCTTTATGGATGAAACATTATTTACAATCTATAAAACCAACGATGTGAACTTCACTAATTTTACTAAACCAAGGGAAATAACTTTGTATATACATAATGTTGATTTTTGCGCATTGCCAAAAAGTCCCAAATCTGATTCAAGTAAACAAATAACATTCACAAAAAAGTTTAGTCATATTTCTTTGCACATACAAAACAATCATACAAGCGCAAATCACCTGTTAGTCGATTAAGCTAAGTTGTAATAGTTTTCTGTCTTTATATAAAACTTTGTATGTTTTACGTTATTTCAACACAAGTAAGGTTATATATGATGGTCGTTTTTTCTGTGGTAAAGGCAGACTACACACTTTTCCTGGGTAGAACCAGTTCTGTACTCCTCCCGACATCCGTAACAATCAACACTTCTTCACAAGTCGAGCTCCCAGTGGGATCCGAACCGGGTCGGGTCGAGATGGTTTACAACGAAACGTCGTTGACCCCTCGGCCACGGAGACGCTCAAACCAGCACATACACTACTAATGGTAATTAAAACAGTAACCTAGAAGGTAGCACTCAAAGCCTTACATTTGTTAAAGCATTCTTCTTATACATAATACAATACACGATGCCCATCACCCATCTTTAAGCTATACACACTCGCGATATATATGGTATGAAGTTGTAATTGTTAAAGATTGTCTCGTGTTTGAGGACTAAAGTGTATATGAAATGAATACAATACATTACAATACTTTATTCTCTCAGTTCACAAAACGACAACATGAGGTAATACAAAAATAAACAGCATACGGCAAGACATCGATCGTAGCATTTAGCACATGTCGGAGAAATTTACAATTGCATGTTCTTGACATTTATAAATAAATCTATTTTGTTTTAGCCACAAGATTAAATAGACATACATATAGACGAAAGAGAGTATTCCCTACTATAAAATATAATCTGCAAAAAAATCCACCAACGATCATTGCCAGCAAGCAAATGTCCATTTTTAACTAACATGCAAATAAGAAACGTTCAATATTAACAAGGCTCTCAATAACAAGCCGCCTGTTCCAACAAGTTATTTAGATGGTGATGGACAATTTTGTAAAGTTTCATGGTTTTAAGCTAAAGCCAGGGAGTATCTGAACACATTGAAGTTCCTGCTAAATCTTAACACTGTTCAAGTCATGTTAAAGTTTAAAGTCTTAAGCACGGGGCATAATTTCAACCCTGGAAATAGACTACTGCATTCAATTTTGTGAAAATATACAAATTAACATATAATGTATTATCCTTTCTCAAGGCGTTTCTCTAGGGCCATAACAAATATTAACAAGGTTAATTTAAAATAGTTCCAGGACTCCGTCATTGGCCATCTAAAATTAAAACTAGCAATTATGTATAAACTACAAACATCTGTATTTGATCAGGGATATTTTACTTGAAATGGCCTCAAACAAGTCGTCCAAGATAATGTACAACCGATCCAAGTTAGAGGAAATTTGATGGAAAATGTTAGATGCTGTTGTACTAACAAAACCAAGCTATTTGGTCATGACATAGCCAGTTTTAGTCGAACTTGGCTGGTTTCAGTCAAACTTGGCTTGTTCAAGAACTTGTCCGAGATCTAGATATACTCGTTATTTCCATGTTATATAAGATCAGAAAATGCTACCTTGCCTACAAGAACACGTTTGTAAGACGGACGTCGGACGGACAACTTGCCATCGCGTAAACATCACAAATATCTGCACGAATCGTTATTCCAGTATAGAATTTATATTATTTTAAAATTTCAGTAATCCAAACGTTTGTGTGCTTCTAAATGTGCTCAATTAAGCGTATTTGATCTCAAAGGAGTACATGCCACTATTGAAGTATTTATGAGGCATTACAAACCTTTTGACTTATATTTAAATAAAATATGATACAGTTTGAATTTTTCTTCATAATTCTACCATATGTTTAAATATATTAATCAACAACCGGTAATATGCAAAAACAATTTGCTTTACTATTCAACTACGACTAGCCCAGCAATGATGTATAAATGTACGTGTACTCATAAGGTTCCGGTAATAACGAGTGACCAAACATACATACATAATAGTACGTAATGCACTAATAAACCGCCGCACCTGGGGGTACAGGCGGGACATAAGTACAAGGTCCTGGAACATCGGCGATGTTAGCCGGTGGCTGGAAATTCGCTGATATTGACGGCAACGTCGGCATTTCTCGTTCCATAAATAAATGTTGAACGCTTTGTGTCGGCTGTGGCGCATTGTCTAATGGTTGGAGATGGTTAGGTGGGTTTGATGGTGGATTTGACGGTGGATTTACTGTTGATTGCGGCGAGACTCCGTTGGGAGCCGATGTACTGCCTCCACTGGGAGGAGGTGGAGGGGTGTATCCGGCTTGACCCGGTGCAGTAGACGCCAGGTAGGAGGCGGCAGCTGGAACGCTGGCACCGACAGCTGCTGACTTAGCTGCAACTAACTTCACGATGACGACTGTTGCGATGACGGCTACCACCACAGCGCCGGCGGCTGCACCACCGGCTATAGCAGCAACGGAACTGGTATCTTGAGCTGTTAAAAGGCAAACACATCACAATTAAATACACCCAGAACTGTGTTTATGCCCCGGACAATGAAATTCAGAATCTAAAAGCCGGGAATAACTCGAGTATATGGACGCTTTATGCAATATCAGGGTCGCAATACTGATCGAGATATAGAGAATAATAAATGGGTATTTTCATATCACACCCTATATCAGGACTGAGACGTCATATCAGCCCGAGAGCTTTAGCTTTCGGGCTGATATGGGTCGAGGGCCTGATATAGGGTGTGATATGAAAATACACATTTTTTATTCTATTTATCATATACTTGAGCTGAGCTCACTCACTACGCTGTTTTCCAGGGAGAAAAAAAAGTTTAGATCTAGTCCATTCTGATGTGCTCACGTGGTACACAACATTTATTTTTGTCCGAAATCTTATTGAAAATGAATTCCATTGAATTTGAAATTTTCTACCCAAGGTGCATGTCATGAGAGTTTATTTTATCCACGGATAATGATTATATAGCCAATAATCTGCCGGGAAAACAGACTTTACAGGATGAAACGCAGACGACAATACCCGTGACAAATCGTATACAATCGTAATTAATCGGTTATTTCCGTATTACTCCGGTAAAAGGATCGAGATGAACATTCGGTAATTTCCGTGATATGACATTATTGCCCGGCAACGAAGACTAGCTAGGTCTATGTCATATCGTATATTAAAAAACGACGTATTTATAGGGAAGTATGTGATAAATTAAAGTAGTACAGGCTCATCTACAGGATTGAGCTAAGAATGTTCCATGAACCACAAGATTCATATTTACCAAGTTTCCATTATTTGAAGTCGTTTCCGAGATGCAAGCTTTCATACACAACTTCAACAACTGTTTTCTAAGTAACCAAAAAAACAAACAACAAAACATTATTATAGAACCTGGCTCTATGATGTCGAATATATGTATGAAGTTTCAGTCAATTATGTGAAATAGTTTCCAAGATCGAAAAAAATTGTTTAAAGCTACACAGTCCTGTGTTTAGTATAATGTATCTATCTAGAGTCTATTGGTAATATATATAGTGCCGCCATACTGGAATACCACGCCATAGTACGCAATACCCCACCCAGTCACATTTTTCTGACACTGGACCATTTCCCTATATAAGCGTTTGCTTTATATACTCGTGTTCCAGGCGCAGGACATCGACTAAATTTCATAATTGCTGAAGCGATATCCACCTCCTACTTTTAAAGCGCGCGGACAAAACCTGTATATATCCAAAAAAGGAATACTTATATTTACAGCCTAGCAACATTAGCTTATGATACACGCTATTTGAAAAAATGCATGTTTTTATACGGACTGTGTAGCTTTAACAACTGATTATTAACATTTCGTTATTTAGAGCTGCGCCAGAGAGATGGAAAGTATACAAAGGAATCCGGGAACCTGCCTCACTCTTACTAACGAATATATTATTTCATCGTATCTAGATAACAGAAATTAGCAAGTTCAAGTTTCTGGTTTAACTTCAGAATCTTCACCCATTTTATCGGATCTGTATTAGGCCCCTTATTATTTTTAATCTACATCAATGCCTTTCCGTTATCTATTGAAAATACAGTCACGGATAATTTTGCAGACGACACAACACTTTCAACTTCAAATTCATCTCTTGCCAGCGCTGTAAATTCTCTCAATAATGACATTAAAGGGAATGTAGCGACACAGCCAAACAAGCTTTGTTTTTGAGAGTTCTGAAAAACTTGGAAAAAGGTGAAAGAATCATCAAAATCGGATGATAAACAAAAAAGATATGACCATTTAAAGTTGTTCTAAAACGAATATGGGAGCCGCCATTTTTAGAACTTTGACGTCATAGTTCCATATTACCATATATGGAATATTGATAAATATCATTGAAAACGAAGAAAATCACTGCAAATGAATGATTTTTTTTACTGGTCATATAAAGCATTATTGCCATTAAGTATTACATTTTTCCGCTATAAATCAGTAAATTTTCATATTTATATATATTCCATATATGGTCATTTAGAACCGTGATGTCATAGCTCTCAAAATGGCCGCTTCCATATCCGTTTCAACAGAAACTTCAAATGATCATATCTTCTTTGTTTATAATACGATTTTGATAATTCTTTCACCCTTTTTCAAGTATCTCAGAACTCTCAATAATACAGATGATTTGGCTGTGTCGCTACATTCCCTTTAACGTCTGTGCCTGGTGCGATACAAATCGCATGTCTGTCAATGCAGCAACAACAAAAATAATGTATCTCTGACCATATTTGGGTAATTTGTTAAATATTGTCGACCATATTTGGGTCATATGATGAATGTTGATGTTGGCGAGGCAAATCTCTTCGATTGTGAAGTGCGTCAGCCATACCTCCATTTGATGACTTTTTACTTTTCACTGCTGTGCCCTGCTTCCCCCATTTTAATGGCGGTGCCTCTCGTGGTGCCTCTGTCACCACTTGTGGCACGTGGCAGTATGTCGCGGTCACAGCAGTGTGTAGTAATTATTTTACGAGAACATTTGAAGGAAAGCAACTAAATTTAAAATAACATCTGGTCCCAGGGTTCATTGAGTACAGTTTTCATTCACTTCAAAACTTGGTCGGAGCTATGACCATTTTACAAATTGTTATAAATATCGTGACTGCACATTTGTTATGCACATTATGTTTCTTGTTATATTATGCTGAAGCCATGGCCTTGTTATTCCAATAAATATAAACTAAGTTCAGTATTGAGTCTCTTTCATAGCCCATCTTCAATAATGTATCTCTCTTTTAAGAACAAAATAAATCGTATTTATGATAATGCTCCTTCGATTCAATTCAAAGATGAAACCATTAACTGTAGTTACGAAGAAAAAATACTCGGTGTTACAACTGACAACACTCTCTTAGAATAGCCAAATTGATAAAGTTCTTAAAAATGTAATTCATTGTTATATCTGTTATCTTGCATAAAGATCTACCTTTCTATACCGTATAGAAAATAATACCTATGAGTAAATTATATTTCAATGCTTATATCTTACCCCATTTAGATCATTGTTGTGTGATATGGGGAAATTGTAATGTCTTTCAGTGGAAGATAAAATTATAAGATTCCAAAAAGGAACTGCAAGACTTGTACCGGATAAAGATTTCGAAACTCCATCTGTTGAACGTTTTACCGAACTTTGTTGGATGATGTTTCCCGAAAGAGTTACATTCCAAAAAGCAATTCTGATGTGTTTAAATCATTTAATGATCAGGCTCCTGCTTATCTTAAAATACATTTACTCTTACTTCAAATGTACATATGCGAAATTATCTTAAAATACGTTTACCCTTACTTCAAATGTACATATGCGAAATTATCTTAAAATACGTTTACCCTTACTTCAAATGTACATATGCGAAATTATCTTAAAATACCTTTACCCTTACTTCAAATGTACATATGCGAAATTATCTTAAAATACCTTTACCCTTACTTCAAATGTACATATGCGAAATTATCTTAAAATACGTTTACCCTTACTTCAAATGTACATATGCGAAATTATCTTAAAATACATTTACTCTTACTTCAAATGTATATATATGAAATTAAGATCATCCTCAAATCTACAACTATATTCCCCCAGACCGAATTGTGAGTTTTTCGGAAAATCGTTTGCCTATTCAGGCTCTAAAGTGTGGAACTCGCTTCCTCACCATATAAAAAATGCCCTATCAAAACATTGTATTTACAGTGAAATGAACCATATAATAACGACTAAGTCTTGCAACTCAGTTTGGACATATTTCCGTTACTGTAGGTTATAATAGCGTAAATTAGTCTCCATTGCCATTCCATAGTAAAGTTAGAATGTTGACAACCTGTTAAAAACTCAAACCTCGTTAGAATTCTGGGAAACTTACTTTATCATGCAAATAAACATGTCTGCTATTAAACATCAACAAGGAAATAGGGGGTTTAATACCTTCTAAGAAACATTTCTTCAGTTGTATACTAACACCGGGTCAAAGGTCAACACTATTTTTACCCCTTGCAATTTCATACCCTGTCTACTTTCACTTCTAGGGGCTGGCGTGGCGCAGTCGGTAGCGCGGCGGATTTGTAACCGGAGGCCCCGGGTTCAATCCTCCGTGGTGCCACTGAGTTCCGTCGGTGTGTTCTTGGGCAAGACACTTTACCTTAGCCTCGTCCGTCGGATAGGGACGTAAACCGGGCGGTCCCGTGTATCGGTCTATCCTCCGAGCACGTTAAAGAACCATAGGAATCTATTCGATAATAAGAGTAGGGCAGGTTCCCGGATTCCTATGTATCCTTCCCCTCTCTCTGGGGCGGCTCTAAATAACCTGTACTGTGTTGATGAGCCGTTAAACAACATTCAATTCAATTCAATTCACTTCTCAAATTTATATCAAAAACTGTCAAAAACATGATGAGCTTCATTTTCAAATATCAACAACATGTCCAGAATACAGTTACAGCCAAAAAATAACAGGAAACTGCACTAAAAAAAGTTTTTAAAGAAAAAAAGATTAGCACTCTTTAATACAGAACTACTTTCGACTGCACCAGGCGAGCAGCGAGCACATCCTGTTGATTTAGTGTAATTAGACCTGTATGCATGAATATACTACAATTCATTTTAAATGTATATCACATATCTTTGTAAATAATTGTATAATATATATTTTTGAGGGCCTCATAGAAGATTAACTAGTTTCAAATGAGTTCTCTCGTTAAATAAAGTCTTTATTATTATTATTATTATTATTATTCCTATGGCTGTTTAACGTGCTCGAACGGTAGACTCTGATGCATGACATCGACCGGTTTACGTCCCCATTCGACGGACGAGGCAAAGGAAAAGTATCTTTCCCAAAAACACTCCGACAAAACTCGGTGGCGCCGTTGAGGCTTGTGAACCAGGGTTCCAGAGTTTCAAGTCCACCGCCCTATCCAATGGGCGAGATACAAGCTTACATACAACACTAACCCGAGGACGCAGACGACGCAGCAAACGACGGCGATCAAGTGGTGACAAACCTCGTTATGGTTTCGTCAAAAACAATGATACCATTAATGTTTTAATCGTGGCAAGTTTTGAATGTTAAACATTATTCTAGCATATAATTATACCGAATGGAAACTAGTCCAATTCTAGCATATAATTATACCAAATGGAAACTAGTCCAATTCTAGCATATAATTATACCAAATGGAAACTAGTCCAATTCTAGCATATATAATTATACCAAATGGAAACTAGTCCAATTCTAGCATATAATTATACCAAATGGAAACTAGTCCAATTAAAAATAATACTAGAAGAGAGATGATGATGATTTCTAAGGTTTAAAGTCCCTCTACCATATGAGCCCCCGGGAAGAATCCCCCGTTGACTCGGCATTATGTCTGGACTATTGTGTGAACTTGAAGCAGATATAGTGCTGCCACACTGGAATACCATGCCGTAGTACATGATACCCCACACAGACACATTATTCTGACACCGGGTTGACCAGACGTAGTACTTACTACCCATTAGTTGCTTGTCAGGCATGGGTTATACGTAGCTACTCCATTTTTAAAGTCTTTGGTATGACGCGGTCAGGGGACTCGAACCCACGACCTCCCGAATGCAAGGCAGACTCTCTGACCACTACACCACAATGCTTCGGTCGAACAATGTTATAGGAACTACATTCGACTATACCTCGGAGGTATGCAATTGGTGGTGGTAAACCTTCAGATCAGAAAAAATATAAAGATACATGAATAGTTATCTCTTCTAGAATATAGTTCCTATAATAATTATAAGTAATCCCTCATATTTTGTTAGAAATGGGCATTATAAGTAGGAGAAAATATCCCATTTCTATTCCATTTTGTTGTTTTATGTATAAGAAGTGTATTAAGAGGTTTTCTTGGATTATTAATGAAGATTTCCCAAATGTCGAATCTATGCACACACTTTGTGAGCAACTAGCAATGAAAACAGCTGTACCTGTTTAGTAAACAAACAAGAACGTTCTTACATGTTTTGTGACACCACCTTTTTTGGTGATTTTCCAAGAGATAAACAATTTTTCTCTATGACAATTACACTGCTGCATTATCCAAACCTAAGTTGAAGTTGCAGCAAATCATTAATATGCGACACTTAAACAATGGGGGGAAATTGGAGGTTTCATACCTGAAGTTTTTGAACTTGTTGAACAAATACGAATATGCGGATGAATTGAGCAATTCACGAATGCTATATTTTACTAACCTGCATCATCAGTCTGGTCCGCAGCTTGAGATCCCGACTGAGAGTCGGAACCTGAATTATCATCGACATTTGTGCCACTTGTTGCTTGTGTAATCTCCTTATTGGAGTCGGTGGTTGTTACAGGCGACGTGGATCCCCCGTGGGTAGCAGCACCAGTAGAGGAGCTGGTTCCCCCGTGGGTACCAGCACCAGTAGAGGAGCCGATAGTGAATAATGATGAAGTTGGCGTCAAAACAAAAGAAGTTGACACAGTTGGTGCCACCTTGCTGGTAGCGGAGACAGATGGCAATATTGACGAAGTCGATGTCGGAACAAAAGCCGATGATACGGTTGGCATTACCTCAGAAGTAGAAGAGCCAGTAGACACTATCTTAATAGAAGTTGAATCATCAATTATTACGTCACTTTTAGATGAGGCGGATGCCAACGTTTGTGTCGGATTAAGAGACGATGATTCAAGTCGGGTTGTTTCACCGGCAGAAGAGTGTGTTGGCTGCGTTTGTGTCGGATTAAGAGACGCTGATTCAAGTCTGGTTGTTGCACCGGCAGAAGAGTGTGTTGGCTGAGTTTGTGTCGGATTAAGAGACGCTGATTCAAGTCGGGTTGTTGCACCGGCAGAAGAGTGTGTTGGCTGAGTTTGTGTCCGATTAAGAGACGATGATTCAAATCGGGTTGTTTCACCGGCAGAAGGGTGTGTTGGCTGCGTTTGTGTCGGATTAAGAGAAGCTGATTCAGGTCGGGTTGTTGCACCGGCAGAAGAGTGTGTTGGCTGAGTTTGTGTCGGATTAAGAGACGCTGATTCAAGTCGGGTTGTTGCACCGGCAGAAGAGTGTGTTGGCTGAGTTTGTGTCGGATTAAGAGACGTTGATTCAAGTCGGGTTGTTTCACCTGCAGAAGAGTGTGTTGGCTGCGTTTGTGTCGGATTAAGAGACGCTGATTCAAGTCGGGTTGTTTCACCGGCAATAGACTGTGTTGGCTGCGTTCGTGTCGGATTAAGAGACGTTGATTCAAGTCGGGTTGTTTCACCGGCGGAAGAGTGTGTTGGCTGCGTTTGTGTCGGATTAAGAGACGTTGATTCAAGTCGGGTTGTTTCACCGGCAGAAGAAAGTGTTGGCTGCGTTTGTGTCGGATTAAGAGACGATGATTCAAGTCGGGTTATTTCACCGGTGGAAGAGTGTGTTGGCTGCGTTTGTGTCGGATTAAGAGACGATGATTCAAGTCGGGTTGTTTCACCGGCAGAAGAGTGTGTTGGCTGAGTTTGTGTCGGATTAAGAGACGTTGATTCAAGTCGGGTTGTTTCAACGGCAGAAGAGTGTGTTGGCTGAGTTTGTGTCGGATTAAGAGACGTTGAATAAAGCCGGGTTGTTTCACCGGCAGAAGAGTGTGTTGGCTGCGTTTGTGTCGGATTAAGAGACGTTGATTCAAGTCGGGTTGTTTCACCGGCGGAAGAGTGTGTTGGCTGCGTTTGTGTCGGATTAAGAGACGTTGATTGAAGTCGGGTTGTTTCACCGGCAGAAGAAAGTGTTGGCTGCGTTTGTGTCGGATTAAGAGACGTTGATTCAAGTCGGGTTGTTTCACCGGTGGAAGAGTGTGTTGGCTGAGTTTGTGTCGGACTAAGAGACGTTGATTCAGGTCGGGTTGTTTCACCGGCAGAAGAGTGTGTTGGCTGAGTTTGTGTCGGATTAAGAGACGTTGAATCAAGTCGGGTTGTTTCACTCGCAGAAGAGTGTGTTGGCAGCGTCTGTGTCGGATTAAGAGACGTTGATTTAAGTCGAGTTGTTTCATCGGTGGAAGAGTGCGTTGGCTGCGTTTGTGTCGGATTAAGAGACGTTGATTCAAGTCGGGTTGTTTCACCGGTGGAAGAGCGTGTTGGCTGAGTTTGTGTCGGATTAAGAGACGTTAATTTAAGTCGGGTTGTTTCACCGATGGAAGTGTGTGTTGGCGGCGTTTGTGTCGGATTAAGAGACGTTGATTCAAGTCGGGTTGTTTCACCGGTGGAAGAGTGTGTTGGCTGAGTTTGTGTCAGATTAAGAGACGTTGATTCAAGTCTGGTTGTTTCACCGGCAGAAGAGTGTGTTGGCTGCGTTTGTGTCGGATTAACAGACGATGATTCAAGTCGGGTTGTTTCACCGGTGGAAGAGTGTGTTGGCTGCGTTTGTGTCGGATTAAGAGACGTTGATTCAAGTCGGGTTGTTTCAACGGTGGAAGAGTGTGTTGGCTGCGTTTGTGTCGGATTAAGAGACGTTGATTTAAGTCGGGTTGTTTCACCGGTGGAAGAGTGTGTTGGCTGCGTTTGTGTCGGATTAAGAGACGTTGATTCAAGTCCGATTGTTTCACCGGCAGAAGAGTGTGTTGGCTGCGTTTTTGTCGGATTAAGAGACGTTGATTCAAGTCGGGTAGTTTCGCCGGCAGGAGAATGTGTTGGCTGCGTTTGTGTCGGATTAATAGATGTTGCATCAAGGCGTATTGTGTCACTAGTAGAAGAGATTGTTGACTGCGTTTGTGTCGGATTAATAGACGTAATTTCAAGTCGTGATGTGTCACTAGTAGAAGAGTGTGTTGGCGGCATTTGTGTTGCATTAAGAGACGTTGAATCAAGTCGGGTTGTTTCACCAGTAGAGGAGTGTGTTGACAGACTTTCTGTCGGAATTAGAGTAGTTGATTCGGGCGAAATTACACCACTTGTAGAGAAGTTGGGCGGCATTGTCTTTGTCGGATTAATAGGCGTTGCCGTGAATCCAGATGGGGTAACAACACTAGTCGAGGAACCGATAGTGGGTAATGACGAAGTTGGTGTCAAAATGAAGTCCGATAAACTTGTTTCATCATCCGGCTCCGGAAACGGAATAGGGTAAGGTTCAAACCAATTCCTTACATAATCTGGACGCTTGTGATAGAATCGACGGAAGTAGTAATCCCACCCAAGAGATTGGTACTCTGGTGGAAGTTGTTCATTTCTGTCGTCTATTGGTGGTATATATGCGGTGCCGACGAATAGATACTTTTCCGATACATACGGGTATATCGATCCTCGACAACCTTCATGAGAAGAGTGTTCCGATTCGAACCACCAGTCAGGTGTAATAGAGTTCTCCGGTAGAGGATACAGATCTGACGTTGGAGTTTGGTGCGCAGTTTCAATCCATTTATCATCATCGGGCCACTTCGGTTGAGAATATCCCCATGACGGTGATGCATGCTGATCTGGATTTATGTCTGCTGTATTATCAAGTTGCGTAGTGGTTCCGGGAAAGCTCTCTTCCAGGACAGAAGGAATACTTTGAAAGTCTTTCTGGTGGAACACTGCGCTGGAGGGATTTATCTCGCTTTGTTCTGACAGGTGTTCATCTGAAAAAGAAAACTGGTTGGTTGAATGGTGTTTTACGTCATTTTCAGCACATTTTAGTCTATATATTCGTGGTCGAGGCAGACCACCCTCTTTTTCCTTGATAGAACCAACCAGTACTGTACAATGTTATGCTTCTCTGCTAGACTGACAATTTATGCGTGTCGAAATGGAATTTTTAACATGTATTTATATGCTATATTATATTCTGGTATAAATAATATAAAATATAATGATATACTTTTTTTTTGATAAAAAACTTAAACAAGCATTATTAAACTTTTTGGAACACCATCTATTTTACCTGGCGGTTCTTCAAGTATGGATGCCCAGCACTGCCACGCCAATAGCAGTAGGAGAAACCGAGTCAGCTCTATCATAGCAACCTTCCAAAAATAGTGCCGTCTGCAAAATTAATCAGAATCTTATTATTTTGGGACATTTGCAGTTGAACATTATTGATTACGAATTATTGATTTGAATTTATTTAAAGATATCAAGTTCCTTGATATGGTTTATAGCAGACAATCACAGATTGTCCCTCGATATAGTTGATGGTTTATATCAGGTTTTATATAAATACATAATCTTGATTTTTTCACAATAAATCATAATTTCTATTTGAGACTTTCGCTTTGTTAAAATTTTCCTATATGCACTTGCTGTATAGTTATTTAAACGCTTAAATTTAGCTTTTAAACAGTCAGATATTAAGGTCCACCTTTGACGAGCCTTTTATTGCACCCACACTAAAAGTCGTTAGAGAATATTGTAAACGCATCCGTTTGTCCGTTTGTCTGTCTGTCCATCCATCTGCCCGTGTATTACAATAACTCCTAGAACCACTGTGCGAAATTCAACCAAATTGAGTGTATGACAACGCCGAGCAAGAGCAACATTAGTTTTGACTGCGTAGGTCAAAAGGTCAAATACATGTATTCACTAATTGTAATGTTCCCATATATTTGCACATAAATGGGTATATATACTAATTTATGAAAGATTAACAACATGTCAAACGGTTTTATTATTTCAAACTTTGAACCCAGACGTCTACCGAGAGGCTGTGTGAGTGTGTTTGTTGGGGTGGGGGAGCGGGCAATCTGGTGACTGTTAATTATGTCTCAAATGAAAAACTATGATGACGGGATTGCGCTGCATATACATTTTTCCTTCTCCTTCACCGTGGGACCCAAGGAAATGGGCGTCAAAGGGTCACACACACACACGCACACCAAAAATATATAACAAAAACAACAACAACAACGATTTCAAATTAATTTGGATTAAAATGTGCCATATATACTCATCTGTATTTATCCTAAGTATTTAAGACAAAGTTTATAAAGAGGTTTTATTGTCTCTTTGGTGGTTTGGTTTGACTGTTCAGATCAGCCAGCATGTACATTTATAAATGCCGTCAAACCTTCAGAAATAGCGTACTGGTTTACTGATTGCTAAAACAATTAAATACTTGCATTGTCTCATGCTCATAACCCTTAAAGTTTGTCATAATATTATAAATTTTAACCTAGTTTGTAAGACGTCGAACTTCCTGAAATGTAATAGTTGTCTTACGTATATTGCATATTGAAAAATAATAGACCCACTGGTTTGTGTCTATCGCACAATAATAGCACAAACCAAGTGTGAAGTCACTGTTGTAAGACCATTTGAACAAACGTTTAAGCCAGTTTTTGACTGGTACGAGAAAGAAAAAAAATCCAATGTTTTAGACAAATAATAGCAACCTGGTTTCACATAGATCTACATATATCTATCTTTATTACTTTAAACATTACTAGGTTCGCGCAAATCCAGTAATATTTACAAATGGTTTAATTTGTTTATTCCATTTTACAAGTACATTTTCCACTCTGAATCCAAGCTAGTCAACTGATCTAACCTGCTATGCAGCAGTTTTCTACCTTGTTCGACAGAACCTACCTACACCAACTGTTCATCATCAAGAGATACATTACTCACTCGCTTTGTTATATGTGAAGCTCATCCACCACAGACTGACCAGAAATATGGAGCGTTCTCACTATTGGACCGAACGCCCCTCCCACCCTTTGAACATGTATACGTATGGCTTCGCCATTGTCGTCGTCGTTACATCCAACATATGAAAGAAGTTCACACAAACTTACCCTACAGATAACCAGTGGGATAGAATCAAACACCGGCCCACGCCGACCTAAATTCCCATGCGTTATATGCTCTAAGGCATCTGTTGCATGTGATGATTGCAATCAGTAGCTACAGTGGCTATACAAGGAGTGCCTCAGTATGCATACAACAGCATTTAGTCGCCTAGGCAATAGCGAAGATACATGGACTTGTCCAAATTGCTATAAACCTAACAACTCAACTTAACTGTATACACTACCAGAGGACACTAACACAAGCTCTAGATCAGTAAATCTCTCATCACATCCTTCAGCATTAAATAGTTTATCAGACATTTCATTGCAGACCCGGTCCAGTACAAGTACAGAACCCAACACTTTATATGCAACAGTGGCACACCTGTCATGGCATCTTCAGCCAAGCGCCCAACACGAAACCACCAGAAGCAAAAGTCTTTACGCTTTCTTGTTATGAACTTGCACCAATATTTACCGGCATATACCAACATTCCATTGATACAGGAACAGTACCAGAAGACTGGAGAAATGCTTGGATCGTCCCCTTATTCAAGAAAGGCGAAAAAAAACAACCAACCAGCAAATGACCAGTATCACTGACATCTGTTACTTGCAAAGTCTTGGAACATAACCTACACAACACTATAACGCAACACTTTGACAGGAACAATATAAAGTATGATAGTCAGCTAGATTTTCGGAAGAAACGTTCATGCGAGACACAACTGATTGTCACTATCCAAGATATTGCCCGCAACATAGCAAAGGGCCACCAGGTTGACATTATAGGTAGACTTTGCAAAGGCCTTAGACAAAGTTCCTCCTACTCGTCTGCTGTACACATTGGCTTGGTATGGTGTCAGAGGGGAAACCTCCTTGAAGGAGGTCACTCTTCATCCCTAGATGTACTATCAGGGGTTCCTCAAGACACTGTTCTCGGTCCCCTTTTATGTATGCCTAACAACAACGATATGCCCGACTCAGCGAAATCATCTGACACTAGGCTCTTTGCTGACGACTCTCTTTTAATCAGCATTACAAATCAACACGACAGCGAACCCCTACAACAAGATCTCACAGCACTAGAAGAGTGCGAGATTAGCTTTAATGACGAAAAATGCAACGTAATACCCATAGTACCATGTAAACGCAAAGGGATAATACCAATACGCTCTCTATGATCAAAAGCTAGAGATTGTCGAGGTCAGCATGTACCTGGAAGTCACTATCACAAATGATTTATTTTGGTCTGCACACTGTGCTAACACAGTTGGAGAAAGGAAATAGGAAATAGGACATTTGGCTTCCTACACCGTATCTTCCACGACTGTACCACCAAAGGTAAAGCTGCCACCTACACCACAATGGTTCGCCCAGCCCTAGAATACTCTTCAACCGCATGGGATCCCCATCACCAGAAGGATATTAAAGCACTAGAGCAGGTACAACGAAGAGCAGCAATATACGCTTTAAACGACTACTCTAGCAGAACTCCTGGATGTGTCACCTCAATGGTGAAGAATTTACAGTGAAGCAACCTTGAAGACAGACGGAAAAACAACAGACTCTCAATGATGTACAAGATACAGCATGGACTGGTTGATATAGACAGCTCCAGGTACACACAGCGGAGTGATGCCAGAACCAGAGGGCCTCAACGTCCCTTCCAGGAAAGATGACACACCGAGACTCTAAGTCAATTCTTTTTCCAGCGCACAATACGTGAGAGGAACCAACTGCCAAATGTACTTCTACTGCCAACTTTTAATCGTAGGCACACACTAGACAGCCATATACCGTGTATATAGTTTTAAACATTTAACCTGTACCTAATCTTGACTGCTATGTTTGCCTGGGCATGAACAGTCAATGCTGGACTAATTACATTATTATGCAATAATCCAATCCATATAACGGAAGACGATGAAGAAGCAGAAGCAGAAGAAGAAGAAAAAGAAGAAAAAGAAAAAGAAGAAGAAGCAGAAGAAAAAGAAGAAGAAGATATTGTAGATGTGTTCGCAGTGCTTTTAACTGGTCTTGTGGAAGTGTTTGCACTGCTCTAACCTGATCTTGTGGATGTGTTCGCAGTACTCTAACCTGATATTGCGGATGTGTTCTCACTGATCTAAGCTGATATTGTGGATGTGTTTGCACTGTTCTAACCTGATCTTGTGGATGTGTTCGCACTGCTCTAATCTGATCTTATGGATGTGTTTTCCCTGCTCTGACCTGATCTTGCAGATGTGTTCTCCCTGCTCTAACCTGATTTTGTGGATGTGTTCTCCCTGCTCCAACATGATCTTGTGGATGTGTTCGCATTGTTCTAACGTGATCCCTGCTCTAACCTGATATTGTGGATGTGTTCGCACTGCTATAGCTTGATCAGTGTGTTTTTTTTCACTTGTGGGGGAAGCGGGTCGGGACCCTTTAGAGGGGGAAACATTCGGTGAATTGGAAAAAGGGGAATTTCGACAAAGTTAAAATAAAGATGAAAGATCTTAGTTTTTTTTTTATATGTATTAAGTCGCAGTTTTTCATTAAATACTAAATTTACTCAAGAACATGTTTGATGGACATGTTATGGGTGGTCAACTAAGAAACAATTAAAATATTTTTTTTATTTTCTTTTTCTCAGAAAAGGAAAAAACATTCTATTTAGAGTGGGGAATGGGGCCGAATTTCGCTGAATATTTTGGTTAAAAAAACTCCTTATATTGCTCTAACCTGTGGATATGTTCGCACTGCTCTAATCTGATAGTTTGGATGCGTTCGCACTGCCGTAACATGATCTTGTGGGTGGTGGATGTGTTCGCACTGCCATAACATGATCTAAACTGATGTTGACATGATTTGTAGATGGTGATGATATTTCTATGAAACTGTTACCTACAACCTCACTGGATTGATAATGTTGCTTTTAAACTGTGAAAATGCAATCTCATTAAAATCAGACTCTTTATCACGCTACGAGAGAGTATCAAAGCGTAATTAGTATATGATTTTAATGAGATTGGTAAAAATGTAACTTGACGAACATCAGTTAGATACACGTATAAACTATCTGAATAGTTGAATAGTTTCATAAAGGGGAAAGTCACTCAACAAACCAAGGCCATAAGGAGGCTAAGTTAACATTTTAAATATCGTTACGTAAAAGGATGTTACAATGTCCTAAGCTAAACAAAATCTGGAAATTACCTTGGCTTGGCAATTGTAAACAAGTCACGATGCAGGTTTATTAAAGTCGATTTAAAGTTCAGACAGCTAAACGTAATATCATCGAACCAGAGAGCTGGACCAAGGGCCACAATTATAATAATGAAGGCCATAATTTCTTGCAAGTAAAAGAACAAACCAAGTATTAAGAATAAACGACTAGCTTCCTTAATTCTTCATGGTCGATGGGTTAACGACCATGCGTTGTAAAACATTCTCGTTCCTCTTACAGCCTAAAATGTGCTGGAAAATGACGTAAAACACCAAACAAACAACCAACAAATCCTTAATTCTTCAAAAGTATTACCTCAAATCTTGGACCCGAATCAATGACAGGGTTTAACGACATTGCGTTGTAAACCTTCTCCCTTCTCACCGCTGAGAATCCCACAGGGAGCTCAACTTGTGAGTGATCAAGTGTCGATTCTTACAGATGGCGGGAGGTATATGGTACTGGTTCTACCCAGCAAAAATGGGGAGGTCTGGCTCTACCACAAACATAGATCGGACCATTATATATGGCCTAAAATGTGCTAAAATAACGTAAAATTCCATAAACGCCATTCAAACGAACAAAAAAATGACAACACACGACCAGGGTAATGTGAATATATCCACTGTTTGACCTTTGTAATTCCCCTCCCTAATGTCAAGGTCGAAACACAGTATGCAGTATTGTAATAAATGCATACTGAACGTTAAAACTTTAATAATGTGTAGTCTTCATCATTCGCGTGAGCATTAACAGTAATAACCCTTTCCCGCACCGGAAGCGATTTTGAACATATTTCGTCAGTGGAATTGCCCGAAATTTTGAAAATTATGAACAAACACCATTAGACTAATTCTTCTTTCGTAAAAAAAGAAAATTGTCGACTGTAGCCATAAAAATAAAGAAGATTTCAAATAAAAGAATTCATGAACAAAAAAAAAATGAAATAAAAATATATAAAATACAGTTCTAAAACAAAGTTAGAGTTAAACTCTTGCTCCTGTGATCGATGTAATAAATAAATACTTAAGTGAAAGGTAATAAGTAGGACACTTTACCCAGATTAGTTGATTCTAACTAGTCCAGAATGTTTGTTTTTTGTCTATATAAATCACAATTTTTTCTATTTTCATAAAAATAAATGAATATTGCCCGCAACATTCATGTGTCTGTTTTTGCTTAAATCTAATATGGGAAAGCGGTTATTAATTCTATGTAGACTACACGTCAGTGAGTAAGGTAAAAATAGCAATTTTCATTACGACCCATTATCCATGAAATGGTTCTTTTGTTTTGTTTATGACCCACGTACACTATTCAAGAAGAAATTGAATCTCGGGTAGAGAAAAGACAAATCAAAAATCGGGAAATGAATGACGATAACGCTGGTTCAAACTTAATATAAATACGCCAACAGTACAGATCATTTTCAAACAATTAAACTCAGATATCGATAAGTAGAATAACGTTTTAACTTAAGAGTTTCTGTTTTTCCTCATTTCTAAAACAACTGACCGTCCGAAAGCGTTGAAACTTGGCACCCTTGTTTATTATCATTACAGAATGCTATATGACAAAAACCATAACTCCGTCTTATATTTTAACTTAGTTATTTCCCGTTTTGATAGATTTTTCAGTCAAAATGTTGAATGTACAGTCATATTCCAAACAACATTTCCAAGCACCATAACTCTGACTGCATTTTCGTCGTCTGTGTTATAAGCACCATAAGACTGCATTGTATCATAATTATCCCCCATTTACCACTTAGACGCTTGGTGAAAATGTTGAATGTACAGTCATATTCCAAAAACCTACTGACACTAACTTTGAAACTTGTCATATATGTTCGTCGTCTGTGTTATAAGCACCATAACTCTCATGCCTTTTACCAAATATTTTCCCCTTTTACATCTTAGCTTTTGCGGCAAAGGTTAGCAATTCGCAATCCGACGTTCGTACTCGTATTGGTCAGTATGGGACACGCTCTGGTTATAAGTTTATATTTAGAAGCTCACTCTGGTGATACGTTTATATTAAGAGACTCACTCTGGTTATACGTTTATATTAAGAGATTCACTTTGGTTATACGTTTATATTAAAAGACTCACTCTGGTTATACGTTTATATTAAGAGATTCACTCTGGTTATACGTTTATATTAAGAGATTCACTCAGGTAATACGCTTATATTAAGAGATTCACTCAGGTTATACGCTTATATTAAGAAACTCACTCAGGTAATACGATACGTTTATATTTTCAACACTTTGCACGTCCAACTTTACCTGTAATTTAAAAAAAGTCTATCAGAAGAGTTGTCCCTAAGCTCCGAAGCTACATAATGGGCATTAACGTTGCCTATGTACAGATAAACTATGACCTTTGGACGCATACTGTGACCTTGAACTAGAGGGTCGGATCTGTTTTTATTTTGTAAGACACATTTAAATACACAATTCAATCACATCTCGTTCCGTTCAAACGTGACAGAGCGGAAAATGTTGACTACACTTTATAACATACGTTTAATTTACAACACACTCTTTTGTAGAAGTATATTATTGTAAGAAAGTTTAAAGGGACGCATCTGTCAATTAAAAATCGTTGTTAATTATGACCTTGATTTTTAAGATGGTCAGTCTGGTGGAATCTTCATCCTTCATTTCATCTCCCTCTGTGGTCTCTATTCCAATACAACCATATATTTTTAACGGGAACTTAAACCTCATTTCATTAATTGAACTTTATTTAATCAGTTTGACCTGATTTTAATACCCGGCACACCGTCTTGATGAGATTCGTAATAGTATCACGTTTATTTAAATTATTAATTATCTAGATCCAATACAGAGTCGACACGGCAATTATCTATAATGACCTTCGAACCCAAAATATGGCCTTCAACTTTGAGGCAAGGAGCTGATTTAAAAAATCGACATACGAATTTGTTTGATATGTACTGAATTCATTGTTTATCTGTATAACATTGCTATATTTTCTGTTTATATCATTTGTTTGTAATACTCGTATTTATAGTGACTTATAGGCACATTCGGCCGGGTGCTTTATTTACTGTTATTTCGTATATGTTTATTTTTTAATTGTATATGTATATGTCACTTTAATAAACTATTTACTTACCGTTTTGTTGTATCAAATGTACTAAAATATACTCACTCCGTTTCAAAGTTACAGAGCGGACAAGATCCTGCCCTCACATCTCTTCCATAAGGGCGACAACATCATATCACACAAAGAAGAGAATTTCGTGAGTTACCTCTCTTTATATGGAATAGCGCGACAAATGGCAAACTAGATTTTTTTTTAAAACTCGCGACATAACCGTACCTTTCTACATAACATTCGTTTTGCAAATCATTAATATTAATTTTTTTTTTTTTTATTTAAATCAAACTGCTTTTTCATATAGCTGACTGTTGATTATATTGCACCAGTAATATAGTTAAACGTATGGTAGATTAAGAAACTCAAAATGTTATTTAATTATATGCAAACTGATACTGTATTAATAAATATAAAAAAAAGATACGGCACTCTTGATTTGTGTAGAACTCGCGGCGTCCCGTTAGTTTTCATACATGACTTGCATTTGTTAATTAATATTTGTCATTAGAATAGTTAAAAGCAAATTGTTTTTGCATGTTACTTACTGCTGAATATTTTGCACCAATAATATGTTTAAACCTATGTCAGAATAATGAAGAAAACTGAAACTTCGTTTTTTTTGTTTAATTATATGTAAGCAAGTCAAAATGAGACTGGATTAATAGACCTTACTAAGTAAGACACAAATATCAAAATTGCCATGTGTCCCTTTAATGCTTGATAAAAGCTTTAAGAATTTAATGATTTTTTTTTCTTGAATTTACTACACATGTATGTTTTTGTTTGTTTAAATATGTATGAAACAAAGAAAAAACGTAATGATTATTTTGTTGTATTTGCAATGTTAAAATCTGTCACGTGTGTGTATATTATAATTACCATGTATTTGTAATGATGAAAAACTGTGATAGTTTAAGTCAATAAAAGTATCTATCTATCTATCATATTAAAACAGCAGCATGTGACAATGCAGTGTATATGCTTATAAAGACCGTTACATTTCATTCTGTTATTCATTACATCGAAACTGCCAAGGTACAGTAATTATTCCCCACAGACATTAGGTCAGAGAAAAATCTCAACAAATCAGCAACAACAACAAAACAAATTAAAATCGACAAAAGTACTTGAATGCACCCACGAGTCGCAGATCATCTAGACATTATAGGTTTTATTCCGTTAAATCAGCCTTATGTGCTCGCCTGGTGCAGTCGAAAGTAGTTCTGTATTAAAAGAGTGCTAATCTTTTTCTCTTTAAAAACTTTTTTTAGTGCATTTTCCTGTTATGTTTTGGCTGTAACTGTATTCTGGACATGTTGTTGATATTTGAAAAGGGAGCTCATCATGTTTTTGACAGTTTTTGTTATAAATTTCAGAAGTGAAAGTAGACAGGGTACGAAATTGCAAGGGGTAAAATAGCTTTGACCTTTGACCCGGTGTAGTATACAACTGAAGAAATGTTTCTTAGAAGGTATTAAACCCCCTATTTCCTTGTTGATGTTTAACAGCAGACATGTTTTTTTGCATGATAAAGTAAGTTTCCCAGAATTCTAATCAGGTTTGAGTTTTTAACAGGTTGTCAACATTCTAACTTTACTATGGAAGGGGCATGGAGACTCATTTACGCTATTATAACCTATAGGTATAAAACAAAAGTCTAGTTTCTCTTCCTAACTCACTACAAAACGTGTTTGACTGAAACACGACTATATAACATAGACTTAATTCAATGAGATGGACATTTGCTATTTCTCTCGTTTTTATTGTGCGGTGGTGGTGACATATTGCATTTATTTTTAACAGTACTTTTTTTTTATTAATTATAAATTCACTTTTCTGTAATATATATATGTATTTAGTTGAAATACAAGCTGTATTTTCTGTTTCTTACCATCGAAGTCCAAGAGGGACTACTGGCATCGTGACTTCTAACGTAATTGCTTTTAAATTCAAGACTTAGAGACTCCTAACTTTATGGCTTTCTAATTTCACCACTTAATGACGTCCAACGTCTAACTTCCTTACGTCTAACGTGTAATTTCCTTACGTTTAATATCAATACTTCTAACTTCATTACTTCTAATTCACGACTACTAACTTCCAGGCTTCATGATTTCTAATTTCACCACTTAATGACGTCTAAAGTCTAACCCCCTTACGTTTCACTTCAATACGTCCAACTTCATTACTTTTAATTCACGACTACTAACTTCATGGCCGTTAGAAGTCGTGAAGTTAGATGTCAGGAAGTTAGAAGTCATGACGTTAGAAGTGTAGAAGTTAGAAGTCATGACGTTAGAAGTGAAGAAAGTAGATGTCGCTAAGTAAGCAGTAAGGAAGTCAGAAGTAAGCAGTAAGGAAGTCAGAAGTAAGCAGTAAGTAAGCAGTAAGGAAGTTAGAAGTAAGCAGTAAGGAAGTCAGAAGTAAGCAGTAAGGAAGTCAGAAGTCTCTCCTGGGCTTAATATATACCCATTTATCACATAACTTACGGCGTTGGAGTGGAATAACACTATTC
This sequence comes from Cyrtodaria siliqua, assembly GCA_037043455.1. NCBI lineage: Eukaryota > Metazoa > Mollusca > Bivalvia > Adapedonta > Hiatellidae > Cyrtodaria > Cyrtodaria siliqua. The sequence continues at coordinate 7,689 of JAWPHD010017146.1, read as the reverse complement.
TATATTTTCGATATAACACTAGTTGTAGAAGTATGCGAATAAGCCTAGTATGCGCTGTCAAAAAAAATCGAGACTATGATCCAATTCCCACGGTTTATGTCGGTTTCGCGTGTGTAAAGCGACAGGCAAAATGCAATAAAAGTCGATATGTGAGTTATGTGATAAATAGAATCTAACATTCGTTCTCATTATTATTGCATTTATTAAACTCGTTAGCAATGATGATATAATGCTCTTCAAGAAATACTTTGCATGTACTACATCTTTGCTTTCTTGACCAAGAAATAATCTCCTTTAATTCTGCACTACAGCGATTGTATTTTTAACTATATATGCGCAGGTTGTTTATTTTTTAATCTGCATATTATACATGTTGTATTTCTTACCAGGTTGTAAAACATATATACACGTGTATACTCCTCAAAATAATTTATGGACCACAAAATAGAACATTAATAATTACCTTAATCTTTAATATTATGGATTTCATACTCGTATAAATAGTTAAAAGAAATATGTAACGTACCAGTTGTAGAAGAATACAACTAAACTTAAAGGTGAATGGCCACCCTTTTTGTAGTATTATCAATTAACAAATGTAACTCTTAAACATCATATGAACATTTCTTTATAATCCCGTAGAGAAACATATATTTTAAACCGCTACTAAGTTGTATGTAAATATAAGTATTATTTGCATGACGTAGATACTACTTTTACCAATGCACGGGGAAATGAGGTAAATTTGAATTGTATAGCTCCACAACTATTGCCAGATAATTGATCAATACATTTACCTGTGGATTAATTTACCTGTTCAAAGTTTTCTACGTCATCAAACAAAATCGTATTCTCGCTTTTCACAGATATTGCAATGTGTGAATCGTAAATATCTATGGTTGTGTATTGATTTCGATTTAAATAAACATAAACATGTTCATGAAACAAAACATGGCCGGAGAACTTTAAAAATTGTGAAAAGACAGTAAGTCGTTCAATAAAAGCACTTTTAAAAAATGACACAAATCGAAACTTGGTCCTTAAATTATTTTGAGGAGTATATAAATGTTATGCAATAACGTTGTTTTTTTTACCTGTGTCTTACAGGTTGTCCTTTTATTAAATCAGGATATATTTAATCTTCCTTATACAGGTTGTATTTTTTAATTGACACAATACATTTATAATCCGAACACGTAATTATAATTAGGCAAAATATTGCGCGTAATTGTAGGTTTCATTAATTAATGACGGACGCGCCTTTGAAAATACGATACAGCACGAGCATCGATAGTACTTCCAACGGAGTTCAGTGAATACCTGGTTCATACTTGATAAAGGACCAAGATTGGATGTAAAGATTTTAATGTCGCAGCCATATTGATTTTTGATTCTGCTTCGACAGTGAAACAAGATGGCGTAAGCAGCCTGTAGCGATTTATGCTTTTAGACGGGACTTCGTTAATTTTCCCTGCTTCTAGAAAAAAGAGAGAAGACGAACTAACGGTACATGTTTCAGAAATAAGGCGATGGAAGGGTAGCGACTGTACGTTCTCATTCTCGTTAACCAGCCGATGATGTGGCTGTATTCAAATGGACAGTTGTAACGTTGAGACATATATGTTTATTCTACCTTGTTTTATTTGGATATCAGGTGGGGAAATGTTTCCCTTTGATCACTAGAAATTGCTGATATACAAATTAAACTGCAATGCATCAAAATAATGTATCGTGCCAAAACATATCATATCTGTTATTCATAATATGTTAAACAATTTAATCGTTCATGATGTAGTAGGCCAAATAGAATAACATGTGTGGTTCCTATTACATGCTAAAAATAGGGTAGGTAGGAAGGGAAAATATTTTATTTTCTAGAACTTTTTTATTTTATATTTTGCCTTCTTTTCTTCTATTGTTCACTTAATACTTTTAAAACCTAATAAACTAACTAAACTATATATTTGTTGATGTTATGTATAGAACAGATATCTTTATTTTTTTTTATTTTGGCACAAAATGTTTAGGGTCGGGCCTTTAAAACGGGGAAACCGGAACCACACATATAATTTTATTTGGCCTAATATATCACTTTCTCGTAATGATTTTACAAAATATTTTGACTTTTAAACACAAACATGTTTCGCATTATAATTAACTGCAGTAGTATCGACATCCTCCGACAGTGGTTACCGACATTCTCCGAACTTCCCCGACAGTGATAACATGCATTCATATATTCTTGGTTACCGACATTCTCAATTCTACGACAGTGCTTAACGATATTCGTGCATTCTTCGACAGTGGTTACCGACATTCATATATTTTCGGAAAGTGGTTACCGATATTCATACATTCTTCGACAGTGGTTACCGACATTCATACGTTCTCCAACAGTTACCGACACACGCACATTATTGGACAGTGTTACCGACATTCCCCGCACTTTTTTCAGACAGCATTACCACATAGCATATATTCAGACAGTGTTATCCTCCGACAGTGTGACCGACATTCGCATATTTTCGGACAGTGTTACCGACATTCGCATATTCTGTGACAGTGTTACCGACATTCGTATATTCTCGGACAGTGTTACCGACATTCGTGCAAACTGGGACATTTTTGTAATGTCTCAATCTTGAATAACTTTTTCGTTGGCATTAACAGAATGCCAATAAACACATTCCTAACCTCGCTGCTCCAAAGTGCGACCAAGATCATTCCGCGGTGCAATTTACAGATAAATCCCCTGAAATCTCCGCGGGACGAAGTAAAGATTCTGTCCTAAGTAGTTACTTTAAGGCTGTGACAAAAAAATAGCATTCGTTTGAACAAATTTAGAATAGTATTCTCAGCGGGTCTGTTTCGAGAAAACAGCGTAAGCATCCAGTGTATGAATGTGACATGTTACTCTGCCAAGAAGCTTGAACTGTCATTTGAACCAAAGCGCCTTATTGATCCAGAACAAAGATTTATGTCTTTAATAAGAACGCTGTCGTGTGGTTTGGGTGGACGGCGTGATGCCTATTCTTGCCTTGGACACAACACGTGACCGTCTCAGGGAAATAACAGAAACAGTATAAAATGGACACCATTAACATCGTTTACTTATTGGAACCACTATAAAGGCTTCACGGGACCTGTGTCATGAGACATTTCTATAAGTTGAAGATAATATAACAACTCCTATGGCCAAATGTACGCACATATTGCAAAAAGAAAAAAAATGCAACAGACGTTTAAATTAATTGCAACCCACATTGTATTTTATTTGCCTTACGTTTTGGTTGTACAGACCTAACGGACAAATTCAATGTGTATTCCACCCCAATAATAACTTGGCTTATGTGCGTGTGTGTGTGTGTGTGTGCACGCGTGCGCGCGCTCGAGCCTGCGTGCGTGGATGCGTCCCCCGTTCATCCTTGGTGCGTGCATCCGTGCGCGCGCGCGTGTGTGTGTGAAACATACATAGTTTTAATCACATCACTTCTGGAGAGTTAATAAAGCCATGACATGAACAATCATATTACATTACACTGAAATGCAATACAAAAGTGATAACTGTGGCAGTACTGGCATCACATTTCATACAAATTCAAATAAATATTCAGTCGAAACTGATGGAAATATACGCTCTTTGATAGCTATGTCAATCTCATGCTTTTACTTAGTATCATAGAACAGTTGTGCATGTCTTTCATATTTAATGATCTTTTGAAAAATGTTTTCCCTTGTAGTTCGAAGAAAAACAATACATGTGTGTACTATTCTTAAAGAGAATGTAGGCATACATGCACACATACGTGGAACGCTGTGGTCTAGTGGTAGAGCGTTGGACCCATGATCCAAAAGTCGTTGATTCGATTCCCGCCATTGCCATATGCGTTATGTCCCTGAGCAAGACACTTTATCTGCATTGCTTAGTACTGGTTCTACCCAGGAAGACATCGAGAGTGATTCAAATAGGTTCATAGAGATTTCGTTACAATTGAGAGTTCTGAAAAACTTGGTCAAAGGTGAAAGAATGATCAAAATCGGATGATAAACAAAGAAGATGTGATCATTTAAATATTCTTTTGAAATGGATATGGAAGCTGCCATTTTCAGCAGTATGACATCACTGTTCTAAATTCCCATATATGGCATATTTATAAATATGTATAATAACTGATTTATAAAGAGAAAATCACAACAATGTTATCCTACAAAGTAAACTACGGTGTTAAACGTATAGTACAATGGCCAGTAAAGGATTTTGCATTCATTTGCAGCGCTTTTCTTTTTCTTTAAATTATATTTACCAATATGCCATATAATTATGATAATTTAGAACTGTGATGTCATATTTCTTAAAATGGCGCCGTCGATATCCGTTTTAGAACAACTTTCAAATGGTCGTATCTCCTTTGTTTATTATCCGAATTTGATAATTCTTGCATCTTTTCCCAAGTTTTTCAGAACTCTCAATAATAACGATTGTTTGTCTGTGTCACTACATTCCCTTTAACTGCCTGCGTGCCGTTGATGCCGGTGAGCTCCGTGTTCCGTGATAATTTGTTTAACCCTTTTTAGTTTTTTTATTTGCTTTGTACAAACAAACTTGTCTTCTTCTTTTTTTTCTCTTCTTTTGATCAATCTCGAGTAAAATCTGCCATGATCAGCACCATTGCACCGTATATAAAAATCATAATACTAATATTATACAATATACATAGATGCATATGATATCACATATGTTTCTTTTTAACGTGTCGATTCTTATGATAAAGAACAGAACAGAACAGATATTTTATTTAGACTTGTACAAAGTACATCGTCATTCAGAACATATATACAATATACGAATATAACAAAGTCGCGTAAACAGAGTATATAAAATCAACTGTCAGTATAGTTTACATCATCATAGTTAGAGGATGAACAATATTATATTTATACTAAGCATTCCAAATAGAAAGTCTAACATTTAAAGCACATTTATATACCTCGCTAAATTTAGTAATATATCATTGTTTGAAGTTAGCCTCTGGAGGTAATATCGTTTAATATATTTTTTTATTAGTTCATTGTAACATTGACACACACACACACATATAAAATGGTATTCGTCTTCCAGATCTTGAGAGTTACAACATAAACAATATCTTTCATTTCTCGGTATGCGATTTCTTGTATACCGTCCAGTTTGTATGTTAAGAGAATGTGCAGATAATCTTACTCTAGAAACAAAGAATCTCAAATTGCTAGGTAAAACAATTAGATAGTGTTCATATGAAAAATCAGATTTAAAATATTTATAGTTTTCAAGAACAGCACTGCTATCAATTGACCCATACCACCCTTGCTTAAAACAGTCAATTATTCGTTGTTTAAAAACACATGGACATGTTTTAACATTCAGCATATCATGATTGTTAAATAAATAGGCAAAACCATAATCAGATAATAACTTTTTTTACATTCGAAACCCAATTTTTACAACCTCTTTCACAATCATATACACCTTGTTCATAGAGTTTTTTCATCAGAATGTTATTAGTATTTATTACTTTACACCAATACTTAATAATTCTTATATATCTCGTAATATAAAGAGGGTAACGCTCAAGTTCACCATATATACACCTACTGGCATGTATTTAATCTAACGTTAAGCAACCGTTTACAGAACTTTAGGTGTATTCTTTCTATTACTTTTGATTTAGAGAATTTCCATATTTCAGCGGCATATCCTAGAGCAGAACCTACAAATGAATCAAATAATTGACATAGTGTTTTTGGCTTTAACTTAATGTTTTGAAGGGATGTGTATAGTACTGGTTATATCCAGTACAAATGGAGTGGGTGCCTCTACCTAAAAAAAAAAACGACTGTCATATATGGCCTACATTGTGCTAAAAATGACGTAACACACCACTCAAACACATTTTAAATATAGTTACTTTATTTGAAGGTTATTTTATGCATCACGCGCTTTTGCTGAGAAAACATACATACAACATAATTCCGTCCGGCATGGCAATCAATTGCAATCCGGGGAATCTGTACATTGCGAAAACAAGATTTTCAGTTTTTTAAATGGTGTTACTTGTATTGATAGTTATTCTATTTCATAGTAATTATTTCTAGAAATTATGTATAAAGTTATAAAAGTATCAAATTGGTGAAAAACAATTATCAAAGCTGTATGGGTGATGTGAAAGTCATATATACATGCCAAAAAAGAGTTAACTATTTAAACTAAAGAACTTAGAAACAGGGACGTGTCTATTAAACGTTCCTGTTAGAAACTATCCGCAGTTGTATGCTATACGAAGTAGATGTGATTACCTTACTAAAAGTTGGGACCTACAGCAATAGCTGTAGTACGAACGATATCGCGTATAATAACGATTTGATTATATTGCACTCCCTGTGCTTGCTGCGTACAGATTCCCCAGGAGTGAATTGTACCGATATTTGTGAGTGCTATTTGTTTACGCGTCACTGTGCCATGTACATAATTATATATCTCAAACTTTATGATCACGGCAGCTATTTTACGCTTTCGTAAAACATTGATTATGTTTTAATATATATAGCATATAATTTTACACGTGTAAGCACTACGTAGTATAGTCCCTTTTCTCCGCGACTAGTCTATGTACATATACGACTATTCATTTAGTCAATATTTCGTTCCGCGAATATACAGAAATTATTATAGATGTAGCACTATAGAGTTAGTCAATATTTCGTTCCATGAATATATAGAAATTAATATATAGAAAGTATTATACACAACGGCACCATAACGTATGTGCGTATCAGCATTCAAAAAAAAAAGAGAAGGAAAATTTCCAAGCAGAAAGTTATCTTCTCGTTAAAATAAGCACGATGTTTTATATTTCTCTTTCATTACCATTCATTACTTCTTTTACAGTCTATAAAACTAATGAAAAATGCAATTCACGTAACCGTCCTCGCCTGTTTATATCTCTTAAGAGATCGCATTTCCCTGGAAATGTCATTTTATCGCCAATCACTTCCACCATTTACTTAATCAAGTACGCACCTTGATCACCTGGGACGACTCGATTTGTTGCATTCATCAAAGAATTGTCCTGGAACCAAATTGAAACCAAATTGAAACCAAATATACTAATGGTCTCAAAAGATCTAAAATAAAGATAATCTTATATCCGGTGAAGAGGGGCTTTCCAGAGCAGTTGCCTTATTATCGACCAGATATCTGATAAGTTGGAAGCCTGATTTAACCGAGGACGAACTCATTACTGTTGACAATGGAATATAATTATTTGAAAAACAAGTAGACCCGCAAGAAACAAAGTCGGGGAAATGCTTTCAGTGTTGTCACGTGCCGGATTCTTGTAAAGCGTCAAGTAATTTCGGGATACGCGGGGAAATCGATCGCGTATACAAATTAAAATTTTCAACAGATAATATTGCTGATATTAAATTCCGTCAGAGAATTTCAACAATTAGTATTAAACACGACAACCGTCGACATGATTATCTTATAAACAATATCACATGAGATTTTATTTATATTTAATGATAATCAACATAGTATATGTACACCTATGTCGGAGTACAGTCATGGTTACTTATGTCGCAGTACAGTCATGGTTAGTATTTTTTTAAAGTTCTCCGGCCATGTTTTGTTTCATGAACATGTTTATGTGT
>JAWPHD010017145.1:0-46076 GCA_037043455.1 Cyrtodaria siliqua | reverse complement strand
TCCGTCAGTCGTCAGGTCGTCTGTCCTTAACCCGAGGTATCAGTAAACCGCCGGCTGAATTGTGACCAAAGTTTGTGTGAAGCCTCGTTATATAAAGCTCTCGCAAGTGTATACAAATGTTGTCCCTGGGATCAAATTCGGTCCTGCCCCGGGGCGTATCAGTTTAAATAAATGAATATTAAAACATGGCATAGATAGAGCTGACGTTTTGCATGTAGAACTGTCTTATGGTTCTCTACAAAGATTGTTCAAATCTACTGATGACAATGGAGTCATAAATGACTGGACCGCAGGGATCGCATATTTTACATAAAGTAGTATAGAGAATAATTCATAATTCATAATTTATTGGAACTGCAGAAAATCATAAAGATGTAAACATCTAGTTCGCGCAAAAGACTGAATCGAAAATGACTCAGCTGCAAATTCATATCTGTAGTTTATTTTTTGGTTAATACTAATACAATTTGAAGAATGAACAATATTGTTGTTAAAGATGAATAGAAGTTTTCTATTTAACATATTTTACGAGCAATATTTGAGAGAAAGCACGCATATGGTTAAAAGCAAATACCGGTTTATTTTTTTGATACCGGTACACAAATAAAAATCAATACCGGTACAGTTTTTGGTTGTAAGACTTCGCTTTCGCCTTTGCACGTTTTCTTTTCATATTTTTGTTTATGCAAGCACTATAAATCATATCATTTTAAATTTGGTGATTTATCTTTGTTCCTGCATACAATATTTGGTGCAAAATGATGGCAAAAATTGTTGATATTTGAATTATGTGGATGAATTCACTTATGTCAGTTTTCTACCGACTGCGCTACGCCAGCCCTCCTTTTACTTCTGCATAACTTGGATAGCGTTATTTGGAGAATAGATGACGCTAGTTGTTAACTCACTTCTTTGTGGCTTTCTAGGCTTTTGTCTTTTTTATATTTATATATACACGAGCATCTTTGTGATTTACTAAAAATGCATATTAATGCTGCCTTGTTGGTTAGAGAATAGTTCATGTCGGGGATTTCCTTATTTACACTGTCCCGTTTTATTGGACTGACAGTAGGGTAAGTGTGAGGTTTGGTGCACCCTACAACCTGGTTTAAACCATTTTTGCCACTGACCGTTCCAACGGGGTAGCCCTATTGACAACCGTTTTGTGTTTGTAATGTCTTATTTGGCCTTTTATTCATCTTTAAAGTTGTTCTTTGTTTCTGTGTGTGTTTGTGGTTGACTGTCGTCCTTGAATGATACTTTTCTCTTCGAGTTTTATATCTATATTCACTAGTTCCTGTTGTTTTTGAAATTTGTATTTGGTTTAACTCTGGACCTAGGAGTAAAACACTAAAACCTCAAATTATTACAGTGTTATACATTTTAGCACAGACGCTGTAAAGGAGTAAATATATTCATAAAATAGACACCTCTTGGCAGTTGCTCAGTTTTATGTTATAATCAATGCCAGTAGTTTTTCCGCATGTTTTAACAACAATGGCACATGCCAAGGCATTGATCAAACGCGATCAACATAACTTCCTAAAAGACGACATCAAAAACACTGTTTGCTAGTATTTTATTTTAGTATCTTTGCTTTTAATTTGTTTCTGTGTATGGGGAATCTAGTAAAATGCTCGGAATTAAGATAAACGCGATGATATCATTCACTTGCATCGTTCTTTGTTTGCTATTTTTTACAAATACCCCCATCGTTTCCAATTATGACCAAGGACTGGTCACTGGCATAACATGAGTATGAACAAATATCTCAACTCTCATGAGAAAAATATTACACACAACAACTTTTATATTTGAATATTGTTATTTCTTTTAATAAATATATGCAAAAACAGTATATGGTTTATGACAGTACGAAAGTAACATACACATGAATGTAATCATTGAATAACACAGAACAGTTGTCATTTTACATGTATGTACTCCAAGAAATATTCATTCAACAACTTTTACGTCAGTTTGTAGAATGTTTTCATGTAATTATCCTCGCTAGTTGTTTTTTGAAAAACCTTCAGGGGATACTGTTTATGTCTCCCTCCGTCTGCCCGTCCGTTACCATATCTCCTCTTAAATCACTGGTATTGGGTGGAGTGTGTGTTAATGACTTCCCCACATCATAACGGTGTGCAACAGCAACGCTTTTTTTTACTCTGCTCCCAGGAGCCCTAAACAAGCTTTTTTCCCCGCAAAAGTTCACAATAAAATACCATTTAACTAATGTCTTTTAACACGAAAGTATAAAATGATGATCGTAATAATGATCGTAATGATGATTGTATTATTGGTCGTAATGATGATCGTAATGATGATCGTAATGATGATCATCGTATTATTAATCGTAATGATGCTCCTAATGATGATCGTAATAATGATCGTAATGTATCGTAATGATGATCGTAATGTATCGTAATGATGATCGTAATTGATCGTAATGATGATCGTTATGTATCGTAATGATGATCGTAATGATGATCGTAATGATGATCGTAATGATGATCGTAATGATGATCATAATGTTGTTCGTAATGATGATCGTATTGATGATCGTAATGATGATAGTAATGATGATCGTAATGATGATCGTAATGTATCGTAATTATGATCGTAATGATGATAATAATGATGATCTTAATGATGATTGTAATGTATCGTAATGATGATCGTAATGATGATCGTAATGATGATCGTAATGATGATCGTATTGATGATCGTAATGATGATCGTATTGATGATCCTAATGATGATCGTATTGATGATCCTAATGATGATCGTAATGATGATCATAATGATGATCGTATTGATGATCCTAATGATGATCGTATTGATGATCCTAATGATGATCGTAATGATGATCGTAATGGATCGTAATGATGATCGTTAAGTTAATTACATGTACTTTTACTCATTTTACAACTACACTGAAAGGAAAAAGAAACGCAACACGGGAATTTCCTCTATATATTGTATTTACTGCACACTTAATTCCACATATTATATTCCAAGGAATTCCCAAGATGATTGTTAAAAAAAAAGTTGCAGTTAGTTAGAGAAAGGACACAACTGTGATGTTGTAGACGTTTTAATCACAGTACACGTTGTAACAATTTCATTACTGTATTTAACGTAAAGAGTTTGCATCCTAAGTTTGCTTGAGCCAAACGCGCACTCTGTCAATAATGAAACTTTGCAGGCATACTATTTGCTGGGTTACGTGTTGTTTTAATATTTTTTCCGAATGGAAAGATCTTACGTAGCCATGTACCATTCGATTAGCAGCAGAATATTGTACATACAATATATAGCGGAAATTCCCGTGTCACGTTTCTTTTTCCTTTCAGTATAGAACTAAACTGATTACAAACCAGCCCATGCTTTTTAAAGATGTACACTTTTCACTTTTCATTATTTATATGAGATGCTTCATTATATCCATACTTTCAGAATATACTGAGCTCGATCTCGTCCGTCCGTGGGTCCGTCTGGGCGTCCGTGCGTCCGTCCGTCGGATTTGTTCTTAACCTTAATGTCTCATTCTGTAGTTGCAAGAGGTCTTTCACAAAGAAGGTTGGGTATCCCGAGTCGGACTCCCAGATGCTAGATGTCAATGCTGGAATCCCGAGTCGGACTCCCAGATGCCAGATGTCAATGCTGGAATCCCGAGTCGGATTCCCAGGTGCCAGATGGCAATGTAAAAATCTGTAATTGACCAACATGAACATTAAACTAATGATTTTCAATATTTCTTAATGAATTTTCTTAATAATATAAGTAATGATATACACGTGCAATGTGGAACGTTTTTAATTTGATGTACGGCTCCTCCTTCTCAGGGTAGGGGACTTATGTTTTTATTGTTTCCTCGTTACCTAAACTCATCGTACATCAGTTGAAGGAGAGTGGTTATATTTTGCACAGTGGTTACTTAGGGTGTGTAGATGACAACAAACGTTTCGAATCCAGGGTCTGACTGCCTGAGATCAAAGGTCAAGGTCAAAAAGTCAGATTCACCAAAATTAAACCTGAGTTCAATAGATTTCATGAAATTCCTTACAGGCTATGACTAAAATACGCATGCAACATAGAAGGGGTTTTGCGAGTTTTTATACAGACTCTCCTCCCTAGGTGAGGGGACTGGGGGTGTATGGGGTCAGAATGCATTTGTATTTATTTCCTCTTTGTCTAACCTCCGCCTACATCAGTTATGGGATAATGTTAATATTTAGCACAGTGCTTACCTAGAATGTGTAGATGACAAGTTCAACGAAGGTTTCAAAAGCAGTGTATGATAGGAGAAATTGGAAATCGCCTCGGTTTGATTGAGAGGTTGTGAAAAAAGCTAGCTAGCGCTCACACCCTCGATCCTCGGGTTGAGCAGAATTAAATATTTAAAATGTCAATAGTACGAACATCTGAGCCATCCCGAAGTCCAGGGTTTTTACTCCTGGATTCAGAAGTCAAGGTCAAAACGTCAATTTACCAAAATGAACATTACAGTTACATTTTGCTTAATTGTTGATGAAATTTCTTTGCATTCTTATTGTTTCCTTGCAACTTGAACCCTTTCAACGCCAGTTCATATTTGACACAGCGGTTGACTAAGATGTGTACATGACACTGAAGGGCGGATATTTGCTCTAGTTTAGTTTTCATTTCTTTTTCTTTTTTAATCGAAACGGTTAATGTTTGCTTGTGGTCGATTTGTTCTTCGTTTGTAAATAGATACGCGTGCAATGATGTAAAAACAATTTCAAAGTTCGTAACTTATAACAAGTTTGAGTTTCTCCAAAAACAATATAATGTTTATTGATACATATCATGCAACGGTTTTACGTTTCTAATTTATGATTTGCTTCTGGATCAGCGATATAATGTTTATTGACAGAGATCATGCAGTCGTTTTTACTGATCTAATTTACAGTTTTATCTCAAACTGTCCGGATCCATAAAAGCAACAAAGCCTGCATTATGAGTTATTTGGATTTTTTTTTTTTGACAATGGACATCGGCTCACATTCCCTGCCTGTAAATTATATTTACCCGAACCGTCAGGCGGCCGAGCCCATGTCCCCTGTCAAGAATCCGAATAAATAATGTGTCATACTTCAAAGTTGTTATTTATAAAAAAAAACAACAGCCGTAAACATGGTTTCTTTTTTATTCAGCCAATTTCCCCGTAACATGCCTCATTTTCGTCGCGAAAAGTTAACGTTCATGACGTCAACGCTCTAAACATCGCTAATATTGCGGATTTTTAATAGAAAAGTACGTTGTTTTTACAAGCGACGCGAAGCTGAGACCAGCATTACATTCCATAAAATTCAAAATATAAACGATAACCGGATAACAGGTCGGGTATACCGTATAGACTCCGTCGAACTGTTTGCCTGATACTAATGTCAATGACGTAATCAATGACGTAACAGTATGTTACAGGGACCTTGCGCTAAACAAATTGTTGTGGAATTCACCAAACAAACAAATGTAAAATAATACCACACTAATAGGACGAAATAAAAAAGACGACCATTTTTTTAAAATTGTGTTTTGTTTGAAATAAAGTATTGAACGGATATGTTCATTTAAAAGAATAACAAGGTAGACTAGTGCAATTTTGTTTGAAATGTTCCTGATTATAGTTTGAAAAGTGTTGTCCTTTTATGTTTGTCCTTTGTAAATAATTAATGCCCAAAAACACAAGGTGTTTTAAATTTATATTTCAGGCCTATCACACCAGATTTTAACTCCATCTCCTTACTTCGTATTTAAAAATATTTAAACCCCAGCGTTCTGTAGACACTACCACCATTTTGTATACAATGCAACATCACAGTTGTGTCCTTTCTCTAATAAACTGCAACTTATTTTTTTACAAAACATCTTGGGATTTCTTTGGAATATTATGTGGATGTAAGTAAATCACAATGTTGGTGTTTTTGTATCTTTCGAATTGCAAACAACACTACAAACTAAGTTATGTCAGACTTTTACCCAAAATGGAAAGCGCAGAAAAGCGATAAGAAAGAAACAGTCGATGGTTTCCACAATGAACCGAAAGTGTAATTTCCGCCATTTTGTTTTTGTGTATTGACGGTATGAGGCACCCATGGTGAAATCGTCAAATGTTCACTTCGCGAGACGTAGACATGAGCATGGGCATGGGCTCATGTCTACGGCGCATTGACCAATGAAATCCCGAGACTTGTCTTTGCAGTATGACAATGAATCATATTACATTTGACTATAAAATGGCGATCATTATATCAATCTGAATAATAATAATAAAAATAATAATAAAACACTACTACTACTACTACCACTACCACCACCACCACCAACACCACCACCACCCTACTACTACTACCACCACTACCACCACCACCACCACCACCACCACCACTACTACTACTACCACTACCACTATTACTACCACCACCACTACAACTACTACTACTACTACTACTACTACTATTACTACTACTACTACTACTACTACTACTACTTCAACATACATTGTATAACCAGTGACATTTGGAGTCGTTATGGCTCAGATGCTATGATATACATTAGTATGTTGAAACATATACTCTTTACCTATACATTTAAAAAACGCAATATGATTTAATTTCGATTATTTTTAGTCCGGTGTTGAAAGGATCAAATTAGAAATTTGGAAATCGTCGAACACGATAAATACAAAAAAAAATACTGCAGTCTCGGTTTGATTGTTTGTGAACGGTAATGAAAAGTGCTTGCTACCGTTCTCGCCCTCTAGCCCTGGGTTGAGAAGAACTCAATAGTTTTACAGAAATTTGAGCCATTCCGAAGATGGTACGCATATGACAGTGAACACGGAACCTTCAATGAGGTATTTTCACACCATTCTATGGCCATCGGCGTATGGTCCCAGTTTCTAACTAAACGCTTTGCCTTAAACGAGAAAACAATGGGCGAAATAAACAAAATGGAATTTAGTAGGGAGCAGAGGTTATAAAGCCTCTCCAAAGATCGGATTAAATAACAGTTCTGATAGCCAGCACGGGAGACGTTTTACCGCCGTCACATTGTACAGGCAAAGCTACTGTGATATGGCAGGAGACATTTGGAAATCGTCGAACATGACAAGTCTCCGTCTCAAAGGTTATAAACAGTTGCATAAGGTTTATTCTACTTCTGTCCGTTAAAACACATATTTAAGTTGTTCTTTGTTAGTGGTTCAGTACGAATCTACGGTGCCATTGCGTTTGGGTGCTGTGATTTCTATAGGACAATTTTCTCATTTTAGTACCAGTTAAAGTATAAACTGTGTAGCTTTAAAGAGTCAAAATCCGACGGAGATTAACATTGGTTTCTTCTTACAAACGACGTTCTGGCGAGGAACACATTTCGTTTATTCATGGTTGAACAAATATGAAGGAAATATTGTTCACAACTCATAATTCAAGATGTTTATTTCTTAGAAATTCAATGACCGGACACTTTCGTTTGATATAATTTAATCAACAAAAACATCATTCATTGCTATGGCAAAATAAAAACTCACTTCTTTTGTTAGAAGACCCGAAACACTTCGTTAGGAGCCTTGACAAATGCTTAGCATATTTATTTGCTTTTCAAAGAACCGTAGCTGATTTGTTTGTGCTGTGAACATCAAATCGTGCGCTGTTAAAAGGCTGTATTTACAATTCATTAAAAAGATTAAAGTGAAATACGACGAGAGACGATGACATTTAAATCTTAAAACAATGGCATTGTATAATGTTGACGTCTTATATATAAACATTTAGATACGTCGCGTTTTACTGACGTCATGTATGTAAACATTTAGATACGTCACATTATGTTGACGTCATGTATGTAAACATTTAGCGTCATGTACGATAACATTTAGATACGTCACGTTACGTTGACGTCATGTATGTCTACATTTAAATACGTCACGTTAAGTTGAAGCCATGTTCGTAAATATTTAGATACGTCACGTTATGTTGATGTCACGTATGTAAAAATTTAGATAGTCTCGTCATGTGAGGAATGATATAGGGATAAGATGCTAGAACATTTGCAAAACGAAAAATAATGTGATTAGTGTTGGTATACTTTAAGAAATAGTAAATACCTTGCATTATGAAATATTCGTTATTTGGATTATTGATGGGTGACATTATTAGTTATTGGGTTTGTTACTGACCCCCTACAGAAATATGTTGGATCAGTAAGATTTATAGGGAGCGAGGCGATAGCCGAGTCCCCCTATATAATATATATTTCTGTAGGGGGTCGGTAACAAACCCAATATCTGATTTATTGCATCGAGCACCTTCTTTAAGGCAAACGCCGATATTTAACCCATTTTACATTCGCAACATCTCGTACACTGCTTCGCAGCGGGATCCCGAGGAATGGCGGGATTGGCCGAGCGTTCACGATTGCCCATTTTAATGGAGCGTCAACGTCATTGAGACGTTCGCGCAGTTTGACGTCATAACGTTGACGTCACGACCGGTACAGTTTAAAAACATTATCAAATTTACTTATTGTGTTTGTTACTAACGCCTGAAAGAACTATTTGCAAATGATTTAAACTTTGAATCGGAATTGTAGTCCATATTGTTTCAGTGACCCTCTATGAAATCTACTGACCCACTATAGAATAATAGAGGGTCACCATGTGACCGCTCTAATTCAATGAAATTCCTAGGATTTTGTGCGAGGTGCAATAAAATCTCGCATTTCCTTCCTGGAATGTATATCTCCCTTTCCCTTAACAACTCGGGTGAATAGCATTTCCAGGCTGGGAATGTGAATCCATGTCCCATGTCAACAATCCAAGTAGCTTATCATGAAATACTGTATAATGTACAAATCATCTAGTGCGCTAGATACATGCTTAATACTAACAAATAATAAAACATTTATAATTCAAACTATGCAAATAACTATAACACTTTTAGTGGGGCAGATTGGCCAGTAGAGCTAAAAACAGCAACACAAATCTCTAGTTTTCACACTTTTTTGTTTTTCCCTTCGATCAAAATGTCTTATATATCATACTTGATACTACAAATTATTTTAAAGCTTTGAGATACGTGGATCATTATGATGTCCTGCCTTAATTCCATTAAGCTATGGGAAAGCTTATATTAGCAGGATTTTATAATGAATATTTCGACAATAAAACATGTTTAAAAACATTTTTTACTGACAAAAATGTGATAATCTGTGTAAATTTTACCTTTTCAATGTTTTAACTTTACAATATGCAAACTTGTTAAGCCAAAATTAAGGTTTTACTTTATACCCCAGCCAACCCCATTTTCGCTTCTTGGAGAAGGGGTTGTATGAGGTATACAAGTTAATACTCGGACCACGTAATGTTAAACATCAGAGAAGAAGGACTTGTTTGGTAGGGAGGGAATTGCATCTAAACAAAAGAAGTTTTGTAGATTTGGCGATAATGTAACCTAGGTCTATAATAAGTTCTAGTCAAAGATTTTCTAAGGTGGTGATATTCGCGGCACAATAATACATGTTTATATTTCCATTGTATCATATGTTTAAGTTAATCACGAATAGTGTGCATATCCCCAAAAATCACAATGAGTACCGCGTTGGCTCTTGATAGTTCAGCAAAATATATTCTTGACGTTTCATGTTAACTAGCATACTCGTCGTTTAACAGACAGAAATGTTACAATAAAACAGACACTTGTTCCTTTAATACTAGGGAGCAGACATCTCACATATACTAATTATTTTTAAAAAACGCATGACATTTCCCTCATAGTTGGCTTGCTTATGGTTCTAACAAAATGGTATAAACAACAGTCATACATGCTATGTATTCCCTAGATACCAGTAGTTTTTATTAAAATTGCGACAAAAGGTAAATATAATATGAAATCAACATGCTTGGTAGTGGACCCTTTTACAGGTCGCCACTATGCTTTCCTCTTTAATTGTACGATGACCGGACAGGCTGTGGACCCTATGATGACGCCTACCTAAATTCCATTGGGACGGTGGCGTTTGATGTTTGTCCATGATCTTTCTTGTCGTGCCCTTAATGGTGTATTCTCTTACTGCTCTGGCTTCTGCCAAGTCATTGAGTACCTTCATTGTGGCTTTCTAGGCTATTGTTTTTTTGTATTATATTTACACGAGCATATTTGTGTTTTACTTATATTGCCTATTGATGCTGCCTTGTTGGTTAGAGATTAGATCATGGCGGGGATTTCTTTATTTACACTGTCCTGTTTTAATGGGATGACAGTAGGGTAAGTGTGAGGTTTGGTGCACCCTAGAACCGGTTTAAACCACCCAGTGGCCAACTTTGCCACTGACCGTTCCAAGGCGGTAGCCCTATTGTCAACCATTTTGTGTTTGTGATGTCGTTTGCATTTTTTATTACTTTTGCCTTTTCGTTTGTCTGTTTGCGTGTTTGTTTTTGTGTTTTATGGTTGACTGTCGTCCTTGAATGCTGCTTTCCCTGTCCGATATTTTTATCCTTCTTGAATAACAAATAACAAGAAACGTTGAAATTCCCCGAATACCAGTTTTTCCATTTGAAATGCTATTACAGTGCCGGTAAGATGAAGCTGAAGTAACAAAGTGTTTTTTTTTCTACAAAAAAACAACTGCAAATTATATAAATGAAGTTGTTGAAGTTCTAGTATTAAAGTGATATAAATAGTGTACTAGAATGGCATGTGAATCACAAATATAAATGCATACACAGTAAATAAGGACTGTAAAGAAAGAAAATATCTGTTAGTAAGGCAACTATAAACTAAATATACAGCAAGTTTCATTGCAGTATCTAATTCCTAACTTCAAGTAATTGAGCGGACATTGAAATAACAGTGAACTGGACCTTGACATCAAAATCAATCTCAAGATTCCTTTCCATATAAGGTTTCTACACAGCAAGTTTCGTTCCACTATCTCATTCTCAGAAAGTTATTGACTGAAACTGTTTTCTATTTTTAGTAACAATGACATTGACCTTTAACCCAGTGACCCTAAATACAACCCCAAACTTTCCTTTGATATAAGCTACCTGCACAGCAAGTTCCATTATAATATGTCATTCGTTACTTAAGTTTTTGAGCGGAAACCGTTTTTCTATCTTTAGTAACAGTGAATATCCGAAATGCATTGCCATACAAACTATCTACTCTGCAAGATTCATCGCAATACCTCATTCCTAACAAAAGCTTTTGAGCGGAAACTAAGAGTTTGACGCCGCACGCCCGCACGCCCGCTCGCCCGTACGCTCGCCAAAAAACATACCCATAATCTAATAACCAGGTTTTCCAAGGAAAACCTCGTTAAAAACTGAAAATCATTACTGCGATTCTAAATTTATTGTTATTTACGTATATTACGCGTTTCGCATATGCAGCGTTTAACGACTTGTCCACGCAGTACAGGTTAGTTAGAGCCGCTCCAGAGACAGGTTTATAATATATAGGCATCCGGAAGTTCTTACTAACGGATAGTAACATTCTTATCGTTCTTTAACGTGTTCAAGAGGGATAAACTCCGGTAAACGGAACAGTCCAGTTTACGTCTCCATCTGACGAACGAGACTGGGGACGTGTGTTGCTTAATAAGAACATTCCAACGAAACTTGTTTCGCATGTGAAGCTTGAACCAGGGACCGCCAAACCGGCACCCATTTAACATATCAGATATTTACTAAAGGCACCAACAACTGATTTTCCTTATCAATTGGCAGTCCTTATCAACTGGCATTCCTTATCAACTGACTATAAAATACCATGTTCACAATTTTGAATTTGAATTTTCATTTAAAATCGTAAATTAGGAGCCTTTAGCTTTGGCGTCAGGATGTCTCGTAGCTTTCAAAATCAGGACTTTAGACGGGTTCTGTTCTAATATTGATAGTTTATTTATTCCAACGGCATCCATTAAACAAATGTTTTAACAGTATTTTGGTATACATGAAAACTACCAGGAAAATAAAAGTATTTTTCAAACTTTAAAAAAGTGACTTTAGAAGCACGTTATTAACGTTAATATCGTTAACGTTATCTGCGGTATTTACAATAGTTAGCAATCCAAACTGGCATTAATATAAAGATATTAAATTCGTGTTTAATGTATAATACACCACTACATACATTTTGTTATCTTATATGAATTGAGAACTTACCATGGTAATAATATCATTTTCAACTAAATAAAATCCGTGAAAAAGGGTCAAGACATTTAACCTCGATTATCTATCGACACGTGCAAAATCAGGGATGAACACGGGTACCTTGAAAACGGCCAGGGTTTAACCTTTCCAGTGATACCAAACACTTAGCTCCTCAGAAAATGTTGAACTCGAGCCTTAACTAGAGCAGATAGGCTAAAGTGGCCTCTAGACTAGTTATCCTAATGCAAGTTGTATTATATTATTGGTACACTATACTCCCCAATGAGCAATATGTAAAGCTAATTTGCTTTGAACTATTTATAGAATTATTAAAACTGATTTTAAAACATGCATATGAAGTATCAAAACTAACAGGACGCCGAAGGTTGCAACAAAAACTCCAGCTTGCCGAGTCTTCTAAATGCTTGGAGAAAAAATATCACAAAGGATACATAAACAATATTTCTCATCTCCGACTGATCGGAATTAGATTTAATTAAGACCTTAAATTACATGTGTTGATTTAATAAACAATATTAACAAGACATTATCAGAAAACACAATCAATGAGTTGGTTATAAACAAAACTCAAATGTAATATTTGAACATTTTTAATATGAGAGCTAACATTAAATTTAATCTAATCTTACTGATCTATGATCTGAATGGTACAAGTTTTCTTAATCACAGTAACAGTACCCAACGTCCCATTTTTAAAAGACTGTATACATCATTCCTGATTTGGCACATCGTTTGCAACACACTTGTCTCTTTGACATGTACATTTAATAAGTTCCTTGCAAACGCTGAGGTCTGTGGCAGCCTTATCGCGAATGTCTTCGACATCCTCTTCCTCTTCCAACCCCACTTACCGGATGTAGGCATTTCACAGGTGGACATAAAGGCCATGTCTCCAACAGTGTCCAATTACAACCTGTTAAACAACTCGGCAGGTGTGCTTTAAAAGAGCTACAGCAACTGGCGACATGGACATGTTGTATCTTGGAACCATTGAAGGTCAATAACTATTTGCGACATGAACTTGCACTTCCTCTTGTCTTACATTTTTTAACAAGCACAACTTTTGGAATTGGAAAGCTTGTGCAACCTCAGCATAGTATTTTCAGATTTTACATGCAAAGGTTTTACCTCTTCCAGCAAATGAAGATATTTCATTACATCTAATAAGTTAGAAAAGCAACTATTATGCGTCTTGGTTTATATGAACTAATGATTAGGCAATACAATGTGCAACGAAGCACCTGAAGTGATGCCTAGCTGCTAAAACTAACCCATAGCTCATCTAACTGTATTTACTGTACCACTGCTATAACATGTACTACAACGTCTGTGTCTACTGTATATAGCCAAGTTTAGGGAAGTATTGTTTGGCATATGCCACATGTAACACAAGCATTGTATCAACTTCTTAGTGAAAGGTTCGAGATGAGTCTCAGATTCACGTTTTCTGAGACAAACAAGGATAAAGATATCGGACAGGGAAAGCAGCATTCAAGGACGACAGTCAACCGCAAAACACAAAAACAAACACGCAAACAGACAAACGAAAAGGCAAAAGTAATAAAAAATGAAAACGACATCACAAACACAAAAGGGTTGACAATAGGGCTACCGCCTTGGAACGGTCAGTGGCAAAGTAGGCCACTGGGGGCTTAAACCGGTTCTAGAGTGCACCAAACCTCAAACTTACCCTACTGTCATCCCATTAAAACAGGACAGTGTAAATAAAGAAATCCCCGCCATGATCTAATCTCTAACCAACAAGGCAGCATCAATAGGCTTCATTGTTGCTTTCTAGGCTATTGTTTTTTGTATTATATTTACACGAGCATATTTGTGTTTTACTTATATTGCCTATTGATGCTGCCCTGTTGGTTAGAGATTAGATCATGGCGGGGATTTCTTTATTTACACTGTCCTGTTTTAATGGGATGATAGTAGGGTAAGTGTGAGGTTTGGTGCACCCTAGAACCGGTTTAAACCCTCAGTGGTCTTTGTTGCAAAAGACCGTTCCAAGGCGGTAGCCCTATTGTCAAACATTTTGTGTTTGTGATGTCGTTGTATTTTTTTTATTACTTTTGCCTTCTCGTTTGTCTGTTTGCGTGTTTATTTTTGTGTTTTGTGGTTGATTGTCGTCCTTGAATTTCCCTGTCCGATATTTTTATCTTTCTTAAAGGGGGTACATCAGGATTTTTCATGAAACATCTTAAATTTTAAAAATGTTCCAATTCATGATAAAACTCTTATATCAATCAAAATATAGTGTTAGAACCATTTTGTTACTGTCTAAACTTTGAAAACACCATATAGCTATGATGGAATCGGACGTAAAATGCTGAAATTAACCCTGGTGCGTCACCTAGGAAAGCACATATTGCAGTGCAGAATGTATTTTTTGGCAAATAAGGGATAATATTTCGGCTCATTCATTATGTTTAGGCCATTCAGAATAGAAAATATTATTTTTTGTCAATTTTTAGTCAGACACCTAGACCCCATGAAAATCCTGATGTACTCCCTTTAATAATGTACGAATAATGTCGTATTTTAAGGTTTATTGATATATTTTATAATGAACCGACAATTTCTGATAAGAAAATTAGTTTAGTACCCTTCAAAATTTCCAAAGGCTGGAGAAAACGTAGAGCCAATCCGAAGTGAAATTTGATTTAACCGTTTAAATCCCTTAACACATGAACCTATGGGTGCCTCAAAATAACTCTTTATTGCAATATTAGCAAGCAAACAAATACTATGCCAAGAAAACTGAGTGAAAAAATTTAACATATTAACCTGTTTTGGCGGCCATCTTGAAAACGGTAGACATTTTTAACTTAAAATTTACCCAGATTGTATTCGATGGCTCTTTGTCTATCATTTTTCGGAATTTGTTGTGATTGTCATAATATATGTTGTTAAAACTTGATACATACAGGTTCAACTGTTTATTTATTACGTATTTGGCGGCCATTTTGAAAATGGCAGCCATTTTAAAAATCCTGACGTGGGTCCATAGCCAAATGTTTTCAGTATGGTATTGTCTTGCTATGTTCCACGTGTTGGCACTGGTATCCATAACTTACATACGTGTACACAAACGAATATAGCGAAGTAATTTACCAAGAATGTTTTATTCGGTAATTTAATATAATAGAATTAGTATTTCCGACATCGTTATTTTAATTCCGATATCGATGAAAATGTTCGATATAGAATTTCTAATTCTGTCATTAGAAATTCAGTTTCCGTTATCGGAATTATGCTATTGTCGGATAACTGCAGTATACTGGTATATTACGAATTATGCAAACCCATATGGGAAAAGTGCATTTGCGACATCAAAAATGATTTACGGTAAATGAAATTAATATTAGCAAATCCATCGCGCCAACATCTGAAACAAAAGGAAAATATATTCAGCTCAATGTAAAACTAGATATGACCGCTGGAAAGTCTGAGATATACACATCTCACCAATGGAAGGGCGGATGGACTTACTGGTAACCCTCGAATGTAGATATGAAAGTCGGACAGGAAATGTAGGAATATAGGACAACAGTCAACCACAAACACGCACAGAAGCCAACAATACTAATTATAAACATGAATAAAATGCAAGATATGGCATCACAAACTTAAAAGGGTTGACAATAGGGCTACCGCATTGGAACGGTCCGTGGCAACGGTCAGTTTCTGTTGTTGTATAGTTGTAATCTTCTACATATATTACACTTGCTATGATCATGGTGTGCTTCCATGAACTAAATTACAATTGTTTTGTACTGGGATTTTGTAAATCAGACTAACATAACCGGAAGTGATGTTGTGGGTATTTGTAAGGGTAATTAAAAAAACAATAACTAAATCTAAATTGATCCAAAGTGCCCGAATGGCACGAAAGACCCATTCAAGAGTTATCAATCGGTTAGAAAATAGAATAACCATGTTAAGTCTCTTTTATAATTTTGAATATTTTGCATAAATATTGCTTACCACAGAAAGATTTTCTCAAGTATACATCATTAATATCATGTATTCCCCAAAATTTCAAAAAAATAATAAAAAAAGAACAATTCAATGCACAAAACGTTGCACCAAAACTTCTAGAAAAACTTCAAAAATCCAATTATACAAACAAACTTTTATACAATCATCAATTACGAAACGAGATTAACAATGATATTATACAACAACACAGTTGGGAACAAGAGTTTCCAAACGCTATCTAGAGTGGAAAAGAAATAACACTATCCCAATATATTCAACTATTTCAAAATTTCTAATTTAAAATTGCTAATTCTAATCTTTGCGATTTCTGTGCAGTGAAAATAGAAACAGTAAATCATTTATACAACCTTTCTGGTCAGATTTGCATAGGTTCTTAATTACACATGACATACATATTAACTTGAGTTTGCAAAACATAACGTTTGGTATAGTTAATACGCAAACACATGTAAACGTATTGAATTTCATAATTATAATTGCAAAATACTTCATTTACATAAACAAATGTAGGAACACCATTCCAAGTTGTTTTGGTTACAAAACATATTTATTTACAAGTATAGAAATAGAAAAAGAAATTGCTCTTAAAAATGACAAAATAGACAAACATAACAGTAAATGGAGACCTTTTCTCCTAAATTAATGTTCATATCTTGTTTTTGAAAGGGGAAACGCACTTCCATTGCTACTCTTTAAAAAAATATGTTAAACATCACTTTGGCTGGTTTTTTGTCTCTTTCATTGTAGTTTCAAGTCCTTGTTTGCAGTACAGTGCGGACCTACGATGCCATTGCGTTCGGACGCTGTGGTTTCTGTAGGACCCTATATATCATTTGGCTGGTATTCGTTTTATTTTAATATTGTTTTTTTTTTTTTTCATTCTTTTTCTTATTACCTTTAGTAAAAAAATAATTCTAGACTACATTTCTCTCCATAGATTTTTTTCCTTTGTAGTATTATATTATATAGTATTCAATGTGTTGACATTGCAATTCCCAAGTAAGAAATTAATTGTTCTTGAAAATATTTTAAATTTAATATATTTTATCATTGACTTCTGTATAATATTTCAGGAAAATACTTTCCATTTTTTTAAATTTAAAAACCAACAACTTTATTTACAACAAATTGTATTAACGGAATATTGTAAAGATATCTTTGTTACATATATATGTGAAAGATTCCCGCTCTTTTTACTTCTTTCAACAAAACGAGAAAGAAAAATGGGTACTAACGATATGAGAGAAAGAAAATGAAGTACTAAAATACGGCTATTATTAGTAGTAAACTTTAATTAAATAACATACCAGCACAGGCACATTCAAATGAGTAAATAATAAACATACATACTGCGATGGGTATTGTGTTTTTTTGTTGTTGTTGCTGTTTGGTATTGTTGTTGTTGTTGCTGTATTTCTCTCTTTTAGTATGAATGATAAAAATGTAATCAATTTAAAAAAATCAAAAACATGATCGGGCAAAAATCTTCAACAAAAACCAAAAACATCGTATTATCTTAAGTTACTTTATTATATATGTTTTAAATCAAAATGTTTATACAAACCATGTATGAAACAAATGTTGAAAATAAAGATATTATATTAATAATAAAAAAAAAGTCTCAACAAAAGTTAGCCATTGTAGATACTTATATTACAGTTATATACATGAAGTTGTTTAAAACGTCTCCACGCGCTTGCAGTCAGGATTGTTATTCATTCGATCTTTGGAGATCGCTGAGCCCGATACTTATATTTAGTTATCGGTGGTACATTTTCAATTGCTTTTGTTTTCTTACTTAATTTTCGATTCGGTGGTACCACTACTCCGGCCGATAAAAGGCTCTGGGTATTGTTTAACCACTCATAGGATATGTTGTCCGCTTTTTAATTTAGTCTTTTGGCTGTTACTTGTGATATGCAGGCTTCATAACCGCTGCTCCCAACTAAATTCCATTTTGTTTATTTCGCTCTTTGGGGCATAGCATTTTGTTAGGTACTGGGACCATACGCCGCTGGACATGGGGGAGGAAAATCTCTATGTCCAGCGCCATATGCATGCCATCTTCGGGATGGTTAAAATGATGTACTATTGATTTTATTGAGTTCTGCTCAACCCGGGGCTAGAGGGCGTGAGCGGTAGCTAGAATATTTCACTACCGTTCATGAACAGTCTCAATCAAACCGAGACTGCAATATTTTGTATGTGTCGTGTTCGGCCTTTTCCAAAGGTCCATGATCATAATCTTTTGAATGTAAAATGTGAACGTCAATTAAGGAAATGCGGAGAGTAAGCGAATGTCGTTCACATTGATCTACTTGCAGTAGAAACATATTGCTGTTATGTAGATTTTAAGTGTAAATGAAGTTTAGATTCCCTGCGGCTATAATGGTGTGTGCGATAGACAACGTTGGCGAAGGTTCCCATTAGCCTACTTATGGTTACATAACGTGTTGCTGTCATGTAGTCCCAACCACCTATGTACTAGTAATAGTAAAGTGACGGGTGTACGAGCTCGACATTGAATGTTCAAGGACAATATCGGAGGTGGCAACGGTTGTACGAGCTCGACATTGAATGTTCAAGGACAATATCGGAGGTGGCAACGGTTGTACGAGCTCGACATTGAATGCTCAAGGACAATATCGGAGGTGGCAACGGTTGTACGAGCTCGACATTGAATGTTCAAGGACAATATCGGAGGTGGCAACGGTTGTACGAGCTCGACATTGAATGCTCAGAGACAAAACATGAGGTAGCAGGCATCGTGTGTACGACGGGCTATTGAATGCTCAAAGACAAAATTGAAAGTGGGGACGGGTGTGCGGGAGACTATTGAATGTTCAAGGACAAAAAAGGAGGTGTGGACGGGTGTACTGAGCCGCTATTTAATTTTCAGTGACAACGTAGGAGGCAACGACGAGGACTCTATTGAACGGCCAGGGATAAAATGGAAGGTTGTGGCGACTGTACGAGGGTGCTAATAATTAGGAGTAATTTAGAGTAGGAGTGACGGGTGTTTGGGGGCGATATTGATGTTTGTGACAAATTGGGAGGAGATGAAGGTTGGGCTGGGCCGCCATTGAATGGCCAGTGACAAAATGGGAGGTATTGACGGTTGGACTGCGCCGCCATTTAATGATCCGTGACAACATGGGTGATGGTGATAAGTGTACAGGGCAGCCATTGAATGATCGGTGAAAAAAACATTATAGCAAAATGACATTGACTTACCCGTCCTTTAGTCATGCATATGAAAGGTTCCTACTGCCTTGGTTAGCTTTATTTCTGGTCATAACTAATGTATTTAACATCTTTAGCGTTGGCAATGTTGCCAGGAATAACATCATTGCTTTAGTAATGGCATGAATTGTTCTTTCAATTTATATGATAAATGTTTCATATGTGCGACAGTAACAATCGAAGTAACGTAGATTAACATTGATTTTGTCTTACAGAAAACAACAGTCTGGCAATGAATGAATAATAAACACCTTATCTTGTTAGGAGACACAATTACTTATTGAGTACAGAAGCAACACGATAGGACATATTGAGAATTTACGACTAGAGACGGAAACGATCGTCGAATATAAACTAATTGAAGAAACATCTCTTATATAGTTTAGGGCGATTCATATCAATACGCCGTGAGTGGGTCCGCCAATATCATTCACTTAGTTACGTCAATAGCCTTATAAATAATACTCGTTTGTTTACTTTTCAATAGGCTCGTATTTGATTTATTTAATTTCTATTATTCTAGACAACTTTTCCAAAACACGTTAGCATTCGGGGAACTTGTGATTTGCTTTAATTGCTTGTGTATTATTCACATGACTTGACGTTATATAATAACATTCAATCATCGCCTGTGCTATATATGTATTGTACCTGTAAGGTTAGGGTTTAGGGTTAGAATCTGGTTTAAACTCCCAGCGGCCTTTTTTGCCACTGACCGTTCCAAGGCGGTAGCCTTCTTGTCAACCCTTTTGTGTTTGTGATGTATTATTTGGCCTTTTATTCATCTTTGAATTTGTTCTTTGTTACTGTGTGTGTTTGTGGTTGATTGTCGTCCTTGAATGCTGCTTTTCCTTTTCGATTTTTATATCTATATTTAATTAGCATAGACTCCGATTGTTATTGCAGTTCAATCAACGGTTTCTTCGTGTGTATGGCATTAACGTTTTGAAATAACAATTTGGATTTATTTACGTAAAAAAACAATAAATCAAAAGAAGGTATGAAAGGGGAATTTGGAAATCGCCGAACTCGATAAATATAAAAAAATATTTGCAGTCTCGGTTTGATTGAGACAGTATGTTGTTCATGGACGGTATTGAAACGTGTTTGCTACCGTTCACTCACTCCTAGCCATAGGTTGAGCAGAACTGGATATTTAAAATGTCAATAGTACAGAAACTTGAGCCATCCCGAAGATGGTATGCATATGACTGTGGACATGAAACCTTCAATGAGGTATTGTCATACCATTCGATGGCCAGCGGTCGAAATAAACAAAATGGAATTTAGTAGGAAGCAGAAGTCATGAAGCCTGCGTATCACAAGTAACAGTCAAAAGACTAAATTAAAAAGGAGGCAACATATCATAAGGGTGATTAAACAATACGCAGAACCTTTAAAGCCTGAAGTAGTGGAACCACATATTCGAAATTAAAGTAAGAAAACAAAAGTATTAGAAAAAGTACCACCGATATCTGGAAATAAATATCGGAATCAGCAATCTCCAAAGATCGGAATGAATAACAGTTATTTAAAAGCAAAGCAATAGGCCTACACAAAGTATGCGTAGTGTTACGAATTTGAAAACAGAGTAAAAAAAGCACCACCGATATCTGGAAATAAATATCGGAATCAGCAATCTCCAAAGATCGGAATGAATAACAGTTATTTAAAAGCAAAGCAATAAGCCTACACAAAGTATGCGTAGTGTTACGAATTTGAAAACAGAGTAAAAAAAGCAGCATGAGCAGAGTAATTTCAGAGTTATTTCACGAATACTCGTAGCAACTTATATATACTTACTAGATCAACTTTTATATGTCACTTAGTATTCCACTGGCACCAACATAAAACTAGGTAAACAAGTCGAACGAGAAGTGCAGCATTCATAGAACGCAGACAACCAAAAACACACATACAAAACAAACGGCAAATACAAGGGGGAAACTCAAGAGATGAGAAGCATATCACATAGATCTCGGTGACATTAACTTCAAACCATTTACCATTAGTCCTCCTCCAAGACCAGTGCTACTACTATATTAGTTATATTGCAAGGCCAATTATTTCTACTCCAAGACTAGTGGTTACGTGAAGTGCATTTGAAGACCAGTTCTACTATTCTATTAGTCCAGCTCCAAGGCTACATCAGATGAATGATATTGATGGTTCCTTTGCTTAAAGTTCAGCATATAAAGTGTAATGCTAGGACTGGTCGACCAAGTATAGCGCGTAGTCCAATGCCATTTGTCCACGACGTGGTATTCCAGTGTGACAGCACTATAAAGTTGAGCATTGAATTACTACAAAAGACACCATCTTGATATGATTGTTGAAGCGACGTTAAACCCAATACATACCTCCTATACCAGTGACATACAATTAATTAATCCAAATGGACAATTAAGAACATAAATTGACACACACGGAACACTATCTGCAACGCGAACATTGTCAATGTCCTTTATACACACGATCAACGTGAGAACTCTCTAATGAATTGACAGACATGACTCAGGGCTGAAGTGATAGCTTCCAATCACCATGTTACAAACCGTAAACGATGTTCAGCTGTGAAAACTTACAATGATCTCGATACAAACGGTAAACGATGGTCAAGTTTCCAATGACCTTGATATACGCGTAATCATTTTTTCCTTTTCATGTTTGAATATTTCATTTATATACAATTAGACTCCTCTTTTGATGTTCCACAAACGGATATGAATTACTGTTCAAGGTCTTTAAAGGTACAAATTCAAAATTTCAAAACATATCGCACATCTTCACACAATTGTAGACATGTACCAAGATTTAATTTCCAGTCATTAGATGACACATATGCAACATCAAAGTCAACTTGTAGTGTTATTTCTTATTGGTCCTTTGGGTTCATCAAACCAATGTTTGTGACTTTAAAGTAGAATACCGCTTAAGTCGGTGAGTGGGTGGGGGTGGGAGGGTGGAGGGGGTGGGATGGGTGCTTGATTGGTTTGTTGTTGCAAATTATATTACCTCTCATGAACAGACTCAATAAAACGAGTCTGCTACTGTTTTCTTGTTTATGTTTGTTGCTTCCAAAGGATCCGTTTTTAGTATTCATTGTATAATTGGTGGGCTTTTGACCAGGGCTAAATAACACAACGCGTGAAACTTAATTGAGGTACCTTGATGGCTTTAACATTAAAATGGCATTTTTGCTGTCTTTAATCAGGATTTCTCAATATGGCATTCTAAAGAGACAGTAATGGCTCAGTGGGATTTCCATCATGATCGTAAGTGGTGGCCATCTCCTGATGACTGTTGTATACAGTCTGATGACTGTTGTATACAGTCATTTTATTTGTATAGTAGAGGTAGAAAACCTCTTGGAACTCTATGATTGCACCTACTGAAACCCCGACCAAGGGAGGTAGGCGCATGATCTTTCGTCCCTTGGGTTTTCTGGTCGTACCCTAGATTGGTTTTCTCTTTGACTGCAACTGCTGTGGTTGTTCAGTACAATTCTGGAAACATCCTGAGATGTTTCTTAATTTGTATATTATAGAGCTTTACAACAACATCTTAGTGTTTATTTTGTTAGTTTCTCTGGATGTGGACTTTATTGTTAAAAAAATCCTTATGATGGGATGTAGTTTTGTTTACACTGTCTTGTCTATTTTTGGCGCTGAAGACAGGATAGTAGCGAGAATTGTGTACACATAAAACCGATTCAAGCTAACCTATAGGCCCTATTGCCTACTGACCGTTCCAATTCGGTAACCCTGTCTTCACCACCCTTTATGTTGTACTTTTACTTTTTCATTGTATAATTTATTAAATATTTCTCCTCAATGCGGACCTACGATGCCATTGCGTTTGAACGCTGTTGTTTCTATAGGACCATATATCTCATTTTCCCTCTACAATAACCACTAGATGTTAATAACATATCAATTTATCAAACATTTATAGTATAGACACCATGGAACTTCTTTGCCAAAAATTACATAATTTGGCCAATAGATGTGAGAGTTGAAATCATTCATACAAAATCAACTCTGCAATTTGTTTCTTTTTTCAGGAAATCCAAAAGGCTGATTATGTCCAAACTTCTGTCAAAGTGATTTATCTATTGCCGGATCATCTTATCCTCAATAACATCAAGATTGCTAGTAAAAATGTGACCGGCAGGTTCATAACAAAACTTAGCATTTTGACTTATAACACGAGTCTCAATATTCTTGAAATGTCAGTCACCTGCAATACATTAAATACTCCGGCTAATTAATGAAATCGATGCCTTTATTAACATAAGTTATCTTCAAAATATGCCCTTTATGGTCAGATGGAGTATCTATATGCGGACGCAAAACATGTTGCGTGTAACTATTAATAATAGATGCAACCTCATAATGCATTAGTACGGACGTAAATGGCATCCGCTTCTTCGTCAAGTTTCTGTAAGCAAGACAAAGACAGACTGACTACTTTGTTAAGGAGGGCGTGTCTACCCAAACTCTTATAAATAGTATAAAGCTGCAACAGTAAAGATTTTCCTAAATTTTCGTCTATGGTTATGGTTCTTTCTGCGACCATACGACCGTCGTTTACCTCTACGAATAGACATTATTCTAAAAGGATCTATATCCGGGTTATTGGAAATATTTCCTTCTTGATAAATGTTACCGTTTAGCCCCAATGGATACGGAGTTTGTAACTTCTTTATCCATTTGAGTTCAGCGATATGTCTAGCTTGTATCTTATAATCTTTGGTAGCATCTTATCAAATTCAATAATTTCCACAGGCTGAATGCTAACATCCTCTATGGAATGCCCCGAATCCGTAATGTGTGTATAAAGAAAGATTTTAAATCGTTTCGACTGACACATTTTATACAAGACCAGTTTGGCCTACATCCCGTATACCACATTTAGGATGATGTCAAGTCAAAACATAAACGATATTAGTTGACGAAGTACATGTCTGAAGTTGACGAAGTACATGTCTGAAGGTATAATGCGACTGAATTCTCTACCATTGGTAGCGGATTTAGTAGTGGACTTTTGTGATATGTATTTACATGCACTAAACCTTTTCGAGTGGCATTTAAAGGCATTATCTGTAGTTTTCAATGGGCAGCATTTTTGGGCGACTTCTCTTCTAAAACTATTGGATGGATTTTCCTACAAATTTAGAGGAATGTTGTATTTTTTTATTTTTTTTTGAATAGCATTTTGTAAAAATTCAACAAATTAAAAAATTTAAGCACAATGGTACGGTTCCAAAAACCAATATTAAATCTCAATATGCATCGTGACGTATAATTTTAATTGCATTTATTGTCTAAATATATGTTCAACTAGGAACATAACAAAAAAGGAAAACATACCATTTCTATATAATTTCATACGAAACTTGGCCTTTTAGCATAGGGGTGGGGTTTCAATTTTTGTTTCTAAACAAGCATGTGGACCTATCATTTTTATTGCACATTTTGTTTTTAAATATGTTAAACTACGTCCTTAGAAAGTTTAAACAAATTCTATAATTGGGAACATACAAAAAAAAAGGAAATTGTATCATTATGGGCTAATTTGTGCGTAAATTGTGGTAATGGTCTCAACAGAATTTGTAAAACAATATAGGTTTTACATAAAGATGACCTTTAAATGTTATTGTAATTAAATGTTCTTTACTTTAATACAATTTTAGCAGAATTGTGACCAACGAATAAATGATAAGACTTCAAAAATGTCTTATTCAGCTATTTCATGGACTTGTTTAACTTTTTGGACAGATTGACATGACGGTGGCTTTAAATTATTTTTTAAAATTTTAACAATCATGGTGTCCTACCATTATTTTTGCCTTTTCTGTCTATATATATATAACAGACTTACCCTAGATTGGTTTTCTCTTTAGCTGCAACTACTAAGGTTGTTCAGTACGATTCTGGATACATCCTGAGATGTTTATTATTTTGTATGTATATCTTTAGTTAGTTTCTCTGGATTTGGACTTTATTGTTAGAGATTTCCTTTTGATGGGATGTAATTTTGTTTACAGTCTTGTCTATTTGGGCGCTGAAGACAGGATAATAGCGAGGATTGTGCGCATATAAAATCGATTCAAGCTAACCAGTAGGCCTTGTTGCCTACTGACCGTTCCAAGTCGGTAACCCTGTCTTCACCACCCTTTCTGTTGTTTTTTGTCTCTTTCATTGTAGTTTCAAGTCCTTGTTTGCAGTACAGTGCGGACCTTCGATGCCATTGCGTTCGGACGCTGTGGTTTCTATAGGACCCTATATATCATTTTACTATACAAAAAGTTTAAAGAAAATCTAGTATGCAGAAAAAACTATAGAAAATGTGTTAGAAACTTGGACCATACGCCGCTGGTCATGGAATGGTGTGCAGCTACCGCATTGCAGGTTTCAAGGTTACCGCCATATGCATAGCATCTTCGGGATAGCTTAAATTTCTGTATTATTGACATGATTAATATTGAGTAATGTTCAACACAGGGCTACTGTGCGTGAACGGTAGCAAGCACTTTTCACTACCGTTCATGAACCGAGACTGCAATATTTTTGGTATTTAACGTGTTCGACGATTTCCAAATTTCTCCTTTCATACTTTTCCTCGCAATACGGCATTGCTGAATTAAAGAACCTGTCTGGTGCGACTTCAGTGATGTCTGATTATACGTTCTATGCTCATTATATAACATGTCACGTCAGTTTTCTAGTCTAGTGATCATGTTATCGCCATTCAGGACCATTAACAGCATTGAACCTTTGGATTGCATACTGTAACAACAATGTCGAACTGACATTCCTTGATCGAAAAAATAGAGAGCTTGATATCCGGAAACTGGAGACAAATATTTAATAACACCGAGTTTGCTAGTTTTCTCTCTTGATTGTTTTTGTTGCTTCCGATGGGATCCCATTTCCAGTATTTATGCTTCCGATGGGATCCCATTTCCAGTATTTATGCTTCCGATGGGAT
Source organism: Cyrtodaria siliqua (assembly GCA_037043455.1). Classification (NCBI taxonomy): domain Eukaryota; kingdom Metazoa; phylum Mollusca; class Bivalvia; order Adapedonta; family Hiatellidae; genus Cyrtodaria; species Cyrtodaria siliqua. Next base: position 19,627 of record JAWPHD010017145.1, on the reverse strand, counting down.
CCCATTTCCAGTATTTATGCTTCCGATGGGATCCCATTTCCAGTATTTATGCTTCCGATGGGATCCCATTTCAGTATTTATGCTTCCGATGGGATCCCATTTCCAGTATTTATTGACATTCAAACCAAAGTTTGTTTAGTGTTCTCTACATGTGGCGGCTGTAAAAAGTTGCCTCAATTGAAAATATGGTTATAAAATTCGAGGAAGACAGTCAACTACAAACACACAGAGAAAAGATTGTCTTGACTTAATGGTCCTTTGGGATCATAAAGTCCAATGTATGTGGCTTTAAAGTAGAATACACTTAAACCTGTGCGGCATGAGGTGTTACACCTTACATTACATCTAATGAACAGATACAGCAAAAACCGAGTCAGCTACTTATCTCTCTTGTTTGTGTTTGTTGCTTCCAAGGGACCCCCTTTTCAGTAAGTAAAACCTCAATGCAGAATGTAGAATACTACTTTAAATAACCATTTGAAACAGTTGGTTTACTAAACTGTAAACATGATACTCTGATTATATACATGACTGATAATATTTTAAAGTAGTTACAAAATACGTTATCTATTTTTGATACATAGTTATCCATCCCTGATACAGAGTTATCCATCCCTGATACAGAGTTATCTATCATGAATACAGAGTTATCCATCCTCGATACAGAGTTATCTATCCTTGATACAGAGTTTTCCATCCTTGATAATAGTTATCCATCATTGATAGAGAATTATCCATCCCTGATACAGAGATATCCATCCCTGATACAAAGTTTTCCATCGTTATTCATCCCATATACAAAGTTTTCCATCATAAATACAGAGTTATCCATCCTTGATACAGAGTTATCCATCCTTGATACAGAGTTATCCATCGTAAATACATACTTGTTATCAATCTCTGATATGATAAGAGTTATCCATTCCTGATATAATGTTATCCTCCTTGATACAGTGTTATCCATTCTTGATACAGAGTTATTCATTCTTGATACAGTGTTATCCATTCTTGATACAGTGTTATCCATTCTTGATACAGAGATATCCATTCTTGATACAGAGATATCCATTCTTGACACAGTGTTATCCATTCTTGATACAGTGTTATCCATTCTTGATACAGAGTTATTCATTCTTGATACAGTGTTATCCATTCTTGATACAGAGTTATCCATTCTTGATACAGTGTTATCCATCTTGAATACATAGTCCGTGTAGTGAGTGATCGTTACGCATCACGCAATTACTGTTAGTCTGAATCTCAGCATGTACTTTAACAATAAATCTCAAATAGGTTATCCAAAACTATATCCTGGGGTAATCGCGAAAAAATATTCGTAGGGTAACATAAATACGATAGCGTGAGGTAAAATCAGGAAAGATAACTTTTATAGCATACTAGATTTCTAAAATATATATACGGACATTATACATGCCTTGCTTTGGTGTAATACGCTTAGACGTTACAATGCAGCTTAATCACGGTAAAGACAAATCGCATTATTCTACTTAGTTTTGAACATGTCAATAATCAAAATATCAGCGACGTATCTGGAGGTATCAGCACATATTGAGTATGGAATCTTCTACAGAAAACACCAATATATCTTTTGCTGTATCTCTCGTCTTTGCATAGACGTATTCACTTGTATTTATATGCATATACTTGTGATCATCTGTGTGGTATATTTATATTGCCTATTAATGCTGTATAGTTTATTAGAGGATATAGCCTGGTGGAGATTTCCTTATTGTACTGTCCCCTTTTATTGGGATGACAAGAGTGAAGAGTGAGGTTTGGTGCTCAGATATTTGTCGATTTTGAAATCTGCTCGATGCTCGTATTTTATTACTCTCGCCCGTGGGGATACAAGACGCGAGTAGAAACATGATTAAGCAAGCAATGTTTTTAATTTCTTTTCATTTCGAGTATTTATCGATTTTAAAATGTGCGAGTCAAAGGTATTATTCTTGTTAATTTATCTGATTGTCCTAAATGTGGCCAGTTCCAGCCCGGGGTGGGATGGGGCATGAACACACAATGTATTATGACTGAATTAATCTTGTTTAATGTGTGTTTTATGAATATGTGCATATAATTTATATATAATTTCATTTCATTTTACTGTTATTATGCTAATCAGAATTAAGCTTTTGTTACGTTTCATTATGCTGTTCATTTTACTGTGATTATATTGCGATCTGTGTGACCCATGATTGGAAAATAACGTTATTCTATTCTATTCATGCGTTAAATCCTTCAAATATGCCAAAATGTTTCTGTTAAATAATGCCAAGTTGAAAATATAGCTCAAACCCAGCCTTATAAATGAATATTACGTGTTGTGTTATGTTATTGAGTAGTGCCATGGGTCGGTAGCCCTATTGTCAACCCGTTTGTGTTATGTGATTGAGTGGTACCATGGGTCGGTAGCCCTATTGTCAACCGTTTGAGTTATGTGATTGAGTAGTGTCATGTGTCGGTAGCCCTATTGTCAACCCGATTGTGTTATGTTATGTGATTGAGTAGTGCCATGTGTCGGTAGCCCTATTGTTAATTGAGTGAGTAGTGCCATGTGTCGGTATCCCTATTGTTATGTGCCATGTTACCATGTGTCGATAGCCCCATTGTTATGTGATTTAGTAGTGCCATGTGTCGGTACCCCTATTATGTGATTTAGTAGTGCCATGTGTCGGTAGCCGTATTGTCATCCTGTGTGTGTTTGCGATGCCACATGCCTTTCTTCTTATTAACAGTGTAATTGTTCTTTCTCTCAATGCGTGTTTTTGGTTGACTGTGTTGTGTTTTTGGTTGACTGTGTTCTTTTAAGTATTTATTGTTCGACATTTATATCTACGCTTATAGACGTTGTCTCTCTTTCCTCTAATTAATAACGAAAAGATGATGCGGCTTAACGGTAATTAATTGGTTTTCCAATCGATATGGACACATCACGCATCTCCGGCTATACTATCGGATACATCTTGGTATCAATATCAAGATTTCAAATTCGATAGTTGATTAAGGCTTCCACATCCATCACGTCTGGACTCTTTCTATTATGCCCATAACTTATCGTATAACATGCAACTGCAAAACATGTACGCGAGAGTGGTAAACATGGGAATTGATTTACCAATGTCGTGCACTGTTTCAGACTCTTTAGTTTTAACAGTTGTGGTGCGATTCTCGGCGGATTTTGACCTATTTGCTTACTGTAGCTATTGAATGAACAGGCCCGTTACCGGTATATGTTAGTCATAATTTTAAAAAATTTAAAAAACAAAAACAACACATGCGTGATTATAATAAATAAACCATAAACCGTACCACTCACAACTATAGATATAACAATCGAACAGTCGACAAAAGTTGATTGTGATGACCGAAGATAAACGTCCTTCCAACAATTTAGAAAGACATTTTTTCTAAATTCAAAAAACGCAATGATCTGCATGAAACTGCAAACAAACAAATCATTTCACACCTTTTAATGATGTAGGATGTTGGTTAGGGATTAGATCATGGCGGGGTTTTCTTTATTTACACTGTCCTGTTTTAATGGGATGACAGTAGGGTAAGTGTGAGGTCTGGTGCACCCTAGAACCGGTTTAAACCCCCAGTGGCCTACTTTGCCACTGACCGTTCCAAGGCGGTAGCCCTATTGTCAACCCTTTTGTTTTTGTGATGTCGTTTGCATTTATTATTGCTTTGGCCTTCTTGTTTGTCTGTTTGCGTGTTTGTTTCTGTGTTTTGTGGTTGACTGTCCTCCTTGAATGCTACTTTCCCTGTCCGATCTTTTTATATTTCTTCTTGTACTAGGTCGCATTTTACCAGGTAGCATGTTATCAAATATTCTGGAGGTTAACCCTTGCGTTTTTTGGATCAATTTATTTTAAAGCTTTGCATATACACCTGGTATCCATGTGTCTTTATATTAAATATTTAGACTTGACTAACTTTTCAGACTAACTTTTCAGACAGGATTATCTACAAAAATCGTCATTCATGGCATCTTATGTTCAAGCTGATGTAGAGACATGAACAATATCTTGTACAAGTAAACATATCGCGTCTTTATATTGTCTTATAGTCACGTTTAATGCGTCTTTATATTGTCTAATAGTCACGTGTAAATGCGTCTTTATATTGTCTAATAGTCACGTGTATATGCGTCTTTATATTGTCTAATAGTCACGTGTAAATGCGTCTTTATATTGTCTAATAGTCACGTGTAAATGCGTCTTTGTCACGTGAAAATGCGTTTTTTTATTGTCTAATAGTCACGTGTAAATACGTCTTTATATTGTCTAATAGTCACGTGTAAATGCGTCTATGTCACGTGAAAATGCGTCTTTTTATTGTCTAATAGTCACGTGTAAATGCGTCTTTATATTGTCTAATAGTCACGTGTAAATGCGTCTTTGTCACGTGAAAATGCGTCTTTATATTGTCTAATAGTCACGTGTATATGCGTCTTTATATTGTCTAATAGTCACGTGTAAATGCGTCTTTATATTGTCTAATAGTCACGTGTAAATGCGTCTTTATATTGTCTAATAGACACGTGTAAATGCGTCTTTGTCACGTGAAAATGCGTCTTTATATTGTCTAATAGTCACGTGTATATGCGTCTTTATATTGTCTGATAGTCACGTGTAAATGCGTCTTTATATTGTCTAATAGTCACGTGTAAATGCGTCTTTGTCACGTGAAAATGCGTCTTTATATTGTCTAATAGTCACGTGTAAATGCGTCTTTATATTGTCTAATAGTCACGTGTAAATAAAAATCGCAATCAGAATACTTCTTCTCGAATATCCGATTCAGCTTTCAAATTGGTCTTAGAATATATTTAGGAACTTTTTTGTTAATATATGTATCCGTTGTACACTATATAGAGGTTAAATCCTACCTACGTGTTTAAATTTAAAAAATCTAATCTGCAGGGTTAGTGTATAAATGGGGATTTTTTTTTTTACAGTGCTACAGTTTATATAAAACCAAGCGCTTTCGGCTTCATCAGGGTACGCAGACACGGAAAGAACAAATACGCAACAAAACACACTAAAATACACAGCTGTTTAAATAAAACAGTTTAAAACGTATATATATATATGAGGTTTGTAGAGTACTTCTTGTTTACCGTTTGTAATCATACAAATTCCCGATCTTCAGAAAACTTAAAACGATTATTTTAATTACAAATCATAAACGAGCGTGTTACTTAACTACATCAAAGCGTCATGTTTACACACACAAATCTCAATAGTGCTCGGTTTGAGAAACCCTTCATGGAATCTGCAATAAATCCCACGTGTTGTTAGAAGAAAACCGATAAAGTGAGATTAAAAACAAATAATATCACGGGACACATGACAATCGTGATTTGCTTAAGGTGTCCTCTTAGTGTTTCTACATAATTTGCATATTTACAATCTTTCTTATTAAGTAAATGAATAGTTCAAAACAAATTGTTTTTAAATATTACTAACTATTGATTATATTGCAGCAATAATATATATTTAAAAAATTGGTAAACTATCGAAGAAAACTGAAATCTCTGCTTTTTATTTATTTATATGCAGTATTAAAGTCAAAATTAATGATTAATTCATCGAGGTGCTATTTTTATTGCCTGATATACGGCTCAAGATCTCCATTTGTCCATTTAATCATTGGTTGGTGTCAAATTAAAGCATACAGTCTCTTTGATTACATGCTGTCTCAAAATTCTGGTGTCTTAGATTTGTATAACAATGTGAAAAATCATTTTCATTATGAAATTTATTTAGATGTATTGCCATGCGATTTAAGAAGTTTAGTAAGTAGAATAAGGTTATCGTCACATTCTCTAAGAATTCAAGCAGGTCGGTATGGTATCAATAGGATTGAAAGAAATGAACGTTTTTGTCAATATTGTAATACTCAAGATATTGAAGATGAGTTTCATTTCATTCTAAAATTCCCATGTCACTCCGATATAAGGAGGAAATACATGGCACAGTTTTATAGTAATAGACCAAGTAAGTTTAAATTCATCGAATTATTGAAAACTGAAAACAAAATGATTCTTTTTAAATTGGCCTCATATCTCAAATGTGCGATGTCACATAGAATATCTATAACGCATGTGTGAACACCTTATAGATCATCCTCTTAAGAGCTGATATATGTCTGTATATAAATCATATACTTTGTATGTTACACGTGATTTAAATATGTATTTTGTAATTGTTGTATATATGTTATGATGATGTTCTTAACGTAAAAGTCAATAAAAGTATGTTCTGTTCTGTTCTGTTCTCGTTATAGTTATCACTTAAAACTGTTGAAGGTCTCACTACATACTTAGCTCCCTTGCATGTGACTGTAGGAAGACTGTAGGATGATTCTTACACCATAAAAAGTAGGAGTGTGTTCTTCGGTTTGAGATATTTTAATAATTGCCCTTGGATATTTTCTTTTCTTGTTGCAGGTGAGAAAAGAATAGTATGAGATTGGATGAATAGCGATTAGACGACACTGACAGCAAAATGTGACACATTTGTGGGTGACCAAAATGCGTACGAATTTAGGTGCAAACTGTTTAGTGACAGCCGAAAAGATTACCATGCCAGCAAACACTCACATTAAAAAAATGGAAACAATGAAGTGAGAAATTAGATATTATTTACGAATAATGTCATATTTAGCTTTCGGTTTATACAATCAGAAAAGCTGTATGTCGCTATATAAAGGGTTTAGGGTGAAATAGTATGTATTTTAATTTTGGGATGGTATATGGAATGATTAATGGTCGCAAATCTTGTTTAATGGGGACGCGATAATATGGCGGGTGTTATCTTCGATAGCAAAAATGAGATATAGGGTCCTATAGAAACCACAGCGTCCGAACGCAATGGCATCGTAGGTCCGCACTGCACTGCAAACAAAGACTTGATAATACAATGAAAGAGACAAAAAAACAACATAAAGGGTGGTGAAGACAGGGTTACCGACTTGGAACGGTCAGTAGGCAATAAGGCCTACTGGTTAGCTTGAATCGATTTTATATGCGCACAATCATCGCTATTATCCTGTCTTCAGCACCCAAATAGACAAGACAGTGTAAACAAAACTACATCCCATCAAAAGGAATAATCTAACAATAAAGTCCACATCCAGAGAAACTAACTAAAGAAACACATACAAAATAATAAACATCTCATGATGTATACAGCATCGTACTGAACAACCATAGTAGTTGCAGCGAAAGAGAAAACCAATCTAGAGCACGACCAGAAAACCCGAGGGACGAAAGCAAAAACTGACTTCGAACTATTAAATGTTTAAATCAGATATCTAATATAACATGATTTTTGTAAAGAAACATTGTTGATGTCTGTTTACTTTCATATAGCTACACTTTTCTGGAAGTTAGAAGCAACATTTTCCTTCCAATACCTTGATAAATGATTTTTATCCAATTTCATAAAACCCTCGAAACTCTGACATTTCTGTAATCGCACATCGTTTCTATCCAAACTTCATAAACGATTATTGAAGGATGTGTCATGATTCATATGGATATTTACGGATTGCAATAACTAGAATGTCAAAAAACCTGACCCTGATAACGATGTTCTCTCCAAACTTTGCATGTGCAGCTTTCAAATGAAAAAGTATACGCATATAAATAAATATCTTCTCTCTTCATGGTTGCTGTTCATTCGCATTTTAGATTTAAGCATACCACTAGTGAAATGATTTGAGATATAGTTGTACAAACTGAATTATTCTGTCCTACATGTATATGGTCTTCATTCTGTATCACTATGCTGGCCTGAATACCTTTTCAGATCCTATTAGAATCTCCGATATACTATCGGTTAAAAAACTTAGCTCTGATATCATATCGGTTAAAGAACTTCAGCTCCTTTTCGAATCTCTGATATCATATCGGTTAAAGAACTTCAGCTCCTTTTCGAATCGCTCATATCATATCGGTTAAAGAACTTCAGTTCCTTTTCGAATCGCTGATATCATATCGGTTAAAGAACTTCAGCTCCTTTTCGAATCTCTGATATCATATCGGTTAAAGAACTTCAGCTCCTTTTCGAATCTCCGATATCATAGCGGTTAAAGAACTTCAGCTCCTTTTCGAATCTCTGATATCATATAGGTTAAAGAACTTCAGCTTCTTTTTGAATCTCTCATATCATATCGGTTAAAGAACTTCAGTTCCTTTTCGAATCGCTGATATCATATCGGTTAAAGAACTTCAGCTCCTTTTCGATATCATATCGGTTAAAGAACTTCAGCTCCTTTTCGATATCATATCGGTTAAAGAACTTCAGCTCCTTTTCGATATCATATCGGTTAAAGAACTTCAGCTCCTTTTCGAATCTCTGATATCATATAGGTTAAAGAACTTCAGCTTCTTTTTGAATCTCTCATATCATAGCGGTTAAAGAACTTCAGCTCCTTTTCGAATCTCTGATATCATATAGGTTAAAGAACTTCAGCTCCTTTTCGAATCTCTGATATCATATCGGTTAAAGAACTTCAGCTCCTTTTCGAATCTGCGATATCATAGCGGTTAAAGAACTTCAGCTCCTTTTCGAATCTCTGATATCATATAGGTTAAAGAACTTCAGCTCCTTTTCGAATCTCTGATATCATAGCGGTTAAAGAACTTCAGCTCCTTTTCGAATCTCTGATATCATATAGGTTAAAGAACTTCAGTTCCTTTTCGAATCGCTGATATCATATCGGTTAAAGAACTTCAGCTCCTTTTCGAATCTCTGATATCATATCGGTTAAAGAACTTCAGCTCCTTTTCGAATCGCTGATATCATATAGGTTAAAGAACTTCAGCTCCTTTTCGATATAATATCAGTTAAAGAATGCAATACAGCATTACCGATTGCCAGCACTGAATCAGTACAATTGGCATTGACATTTGTGAGGTTACATGTTAAAAAATATCTTCCTCATAATTTCTTTTAGCAGTCTTTGACACTTTTGAATGTTTATCGTTTTGAAGAAATAAGATATTATTATTTCCTGCTTTACAAGATATAAATTGCAAGCAATTGGACAATCTTTTGGATTTAATATTGAGTAGTACAAACTTACTGTAATCAAATACAGGTATGTTGTCAAAATATTGGTATGACTGAAATTATGACAATGCAATAGGCATATGAAGGTCATACACTGGGGAGTATGTGTTGGTGGGGGTAGGGAGGGGCGGTGAAAGATGGTAAGACCCAAACATTTATATTTTGATCAGTTATTATATCAATAAATGCAGTGTTGGGAATAATTCCTCGAGGCAAAATCTCAGTAAAAATGTGTCAAGTGCTTTTTAATAAATTATCATAACAGAGAAGAGTAGCGAAATTAGTTGTCGCCGTGGTATAATGATTAACACCTCAGTTTGGTAAATATAGATATAACAATCAAAAGGAAAAGCAGTATTCAAGGACGACAGTCAACCGCAAACACACAAAGAAACTAATTTAAAGATGAATAAAAGGCCAAATAAGACATCACAAACACAAAAGTGTTGACAATAGGGCTACCGCCTTGGAACGGTCAGTGGTAAAACAAGGCCGCTAGGGGTTTAAACCAGGTTCTAGGTTGCACTAAACCTTACACTAACCCTACTATCAACCCAATAAAACGAGTGTAAATAAAGAAATCCCCGCCATGAACCGTTCTCTAACCATCAAGGCAGCATTAATAGGCAATATAAGTAAAACCCAAAGATGCTCGTGTATATATAAATATAAAAAGACAATAGCCTAGAAAGCCACAAAGAAGGTACTCAAGGACTTGGCAGAAAGAATCGTGCATTCTTTCTCAGTTAGGAAACAATTTGGAATACTTCTCGAAATACCTGAAAGAGAATTTCACTCCTGACCAGTCCTTAAAACCGAGGTCTCCTCGCTGAAATGCCCATAGACTGGCATCAGTCCTTAATATTATAAGGTTTTAACTATTATTATAGAATTTCCTTAGCACTGAAAGAGGCAAATATCTCCAATTATAACGTATATGGTCTCATCTGAACATTAAGGACTGATGAAATCCATTCAACCACCGGACAGCCGAGTGGCTGGTAATTTATCATGTTACATCAATGTGGTCAAGGCGAGATCAGGAGTCATTAGGTTATAGTTTTGACCTTACAACAAGAGCCATAAAGTTCATATTCTTAATGCCAGAAAAAAAGATCAGTGGAATGTAGTCCAATAGTGCTAGTTGGACATAATATAAATATTCACACAAACATGGTACCTACAAAATATGTAACAAGGATACAACTGAAAGTAATTAGATATCTGTGTACATTGTGTGAAGAAAATATTCTGAATTCAAAGGCTCGTTTGAATCTCTTTCATAATGATGTAAATAAAACCACCCAGTGTCTTTTGATTGAATGACTTCTCAATAAAACTGTAACAAAATATAAATTCACATAATTGTTCATATTTTAGTTGTTGTTATCCAACTTAATTGCTGCGTCCATCTTATTATAAAATGTTAAATTATTAAAATGCTGGTAAATACCCTCCCGTCTATTATTATTATATGTATCACCATAATTTGACTCCAACACAGTAATTAAAACGTTCCTTTACTGTTATTGCATAGTTCATATATCATATTTATACATTGAATTGAAATAAATGGTCTTATAAAAACGACAGCATCCAAGGCAATGCCATAATATGTTCATATTTTAATTGTTGTAATCTAACTTAATTGCTTCTTCTATCTAATAATAAAATGTTTGGTAAACACCCTCCCGTGTTGTTTTATTATATTTATCACCGTACTTTTGACTCCATTCAACATAGTAATTAAAACTTTTCTTTACTGTTATTGCATAGTTCATATATCATAATTATTTATACATTGAATTGAAATAAATCGTCCTATAGAAACGCCAGTATTCAATGCAATGGCATCGTAGGTCCGCACTGAACTACAAACAAGGATCAAAACTTTATTAATTATACAACGAAAAAGACAAAACACAGCAGAAAGGGTGATAAAGACAGGGTTACCGACTTGAAGTCAACTTATTATTAAATTACTGCCCACTCTAAATTACTCTAAATTGTTTCTTAACACTCATACACCGACTTCCGGGCATTTAATTAATATTGAGTTCTGCTCAACCCGGGGCTAGAGGGCGTGAGCGGTAGCTAGCATATTTCACTACCGCTCATGAACAGTCTCAATCAAACCGAGACTGCAATATTTCGTATGTGTCGTTTTCGGCCGTTTCCAAAGGTCCATTATCATACTCTTTTTCATCTAAATCCTCACTTATTTAACACTGCCTATACCATAAAGAACATAATCATATCTACTTCTCACCACTATTTCTTAGTTTTGACTGACACAACTTTATTAAAGGTCCACACCTAGAAATAAGTGTGACCACACAACTACCTTAATTGTTTCTAACATCTCATTGGATATTACATTATCCATCCTTACTGAATAGTGATCATCTAGTTTTGAGTCTTTGCTTCCCTTAAACCCCAAATGGTGTCACTTGATACTATGCTCCCTATTGATATGTCTACATTGTACTAATCTGCTTGCAACATCATCATCATCATCAATTACCACTGTTTGCATTTACTATATATATTATGATCTTTGGTACTGAATTAATGACTTATATTATTAATAACATTCATAATTATCATACTAATATCCACAATACTGAACTTTATAGAAAATGTCTATCATTTACAGGGTCAGTTATTTGGAACTGTTAACGACAGAATACACATAAATGTGCTTCGCAATCCTTGTGCAAATATGGATGACAGAAGCATTAGAGTAAGTAAAGTATTTATTATAGTGGCATGTGTATTATAGTGGCATGTGTATTATAGTGGCATGTGTATTATGCATGTGTATTATAGTGGCATGTGTATTATAGTGGCATGTGCATAAAATTACATGTGTGGATGCCTACTAACATTAAGATATATGTATGACTATTATAATGTTGGCATTTGTAAATTTATATATATTTGTGCATATTTACCTTTCGAATTATACATATGTTTAGGGTCGCAAGGGTGATTAGGCCATTCTTAATTATTAATATTTTTAAGAACGACGACAATTGAGATGCTTGGGAGGAGGAGGGAAAAGTAAAAAATAAAACACTTTAAATATAAAATAAAATTATCTATGGATTATTTTAAGAGTGTGTTCGTATCCAAACAGATTTTATTTTAAATTAAAAGGAAGGCAGACAGAGAGACCAATCCATACACATGCATCGCTGCCAACATCAACAGGCAGACCGAGAGACTAATCCATACACATACATTGCTGCCAACATCAACAGGCAGACCGAGAGACCAATCCATATACATACATTGCTGCCAACATCAACAGGCAGACAGAGTGACCAATCCATACACATACATTGCTGCCAACACCAACAGGCAGACAGGGAGACCAATCCATACACATGAATTGCTGCCAACATCAACAGGCAGACCGAGAGACCAATCCATATACATACATTGCTGCCAACATCAACAGGCAGACCGAGAGACCAATCCATACACATACATTGCTGCCAACATAACTTAAAAGGAAGGCAGACAGAGAGAAAAATCCATAAACATGCATTGCTGCCAACATCAACATGCAGACCGAGAGACCAATCCATATACATACATTGCTGCCAACATCAACAGGCAGACAGAGAGACCAATCCATACACATACATTGCTGCCAACAGCAACAGGCAGACAGAGAGACCAATCCATACACATGCACTGCTGCCAACACCAACATGTTATTTAATCATGTTCACTATGCAATGTGATTTTTTTTCTTTCAGTTGGAAATAAAAAAAAAATCCTGTTTTCATTTTGTGTGTGAAAAGGGCATTTCTTTGTAGGAGGGGTCGTAAAACGAATAATTAAAAAATAATGGCCATAGTAATGTTTTGTAAAATGCTAATTGTGTTACCCTCTTTTAAAGTCATCATCATCATCATCATCATCATCATCATTATTATAATTATTATTATTATTATTATTATTATTGTATTGTTATTATTATTAAAATATATCATCAGCGTTCTTGTATGATTACATTTACTATACCAATGTAAATTTCATAAGCATTGCATAACATTTTTTTCAGCAGTGCTATTATACTAAAATGGCAAAACATCTCAAACACTCAAACTTCTACAAACTGTATAATTAGTCTCATGATATTTTTTCCACACCTCTATACTGACCACCTCTATACTGACAATGTGTTCACTCTCTAACTCATAGTAACTTTATTATTCATCTCCCAATACTGACCACAATGAAGCTGCTATCAGATGGCACACCCTTAAGTTTACCTTAGGCACACTGACCAGACAGCTCCTGAGCTATAAATCGTCACAGTTACCAATAAATGATCTTATCTCAATCGTTATGTAAGGACTTCATGGATTTCCCCTGTCTATAGATCACCACAGTTACCATCAAATGACCTTATCTCAATCGTTATGTAAGGGCTTCATGGATTTCCCCTGTCTATAGATCACCACAGTTACCATCAAATGACCTTATCTCAATCGTTATGTAAGGACTTCATGGATTTCCCCTGTCTATAGATCACCACAGTTACCATCAAATGACCTTATCTCAATCGTTATGTAAGGACTTCATGGATTTCCCCTGTCTATAGATCACCACAGTTACCATCAAATGACCTTATCTCAATCGTTATGTAAGGACTTCATGGATTTCCCCTGTCTATAGATCACCACAGTTACCATCAAATGACCTTATCTCAATCGTTATGTAAGGACTTCATGGATTTCCCCTGTCTATAGATCACCACAGTTACCATCAAATGACCTTATCTCAATCGTTATGTAAGGACTTCATGGATTTCCCCTGTCTATAAATCACCACAGTTACCATCAAATGACCTTATCTCAATCGTTATGTAAGGACTTCATGGATTTCCCCTGTCTATAGATCACCACAGTTACCATCAAATGACCTTATCTCAATCGTTATGAAAGGACTTCATGATTTCCCCTGTCTATAAATCACCACAGTTACCATCAAATGACCTTATCTCAATCGTTATGTAAGGACTTCATGGATTTCCCCTGTCTATAGATCACCACAGTTACCATCAAATGACCTTATCTCAATCGTTATGTAAGGACTTCATGGATTTCCCCTGTCTATAAATCACCACAGTTACCATCAAATGACCTTATCTCAATCGTTATGTAAGGACTTCATGGATTTCCCCTGTCTATAGATCACCACAGTTACCATCAAATGACCTTATCTCAATCGTTATGTAAGGACTTCATGGATTTCCCCTGTCTATAAATCACCACAGTTACCATCAAATGACCTTATCTCAATCGTTATGTAAGGACTTCATGGATTTCCCCTGTCTATAGATCACCACAGTTACCATCAAATGACCTTATCTCAATCGTTATGTAAGGACTTCATCATTTCCCCTGTCTATAAATTCAGCCATGAAGAGAAACAGAGCTTGAAATAAAACAAAACATTTTTATGCAGAGTTTTGTTTTATTTTTCAATTTGCCTAATTTTATTATTTATAGTCGAATTGATGTACTGATACCAGTCTAAAATGCAATAAATCGAGGACAAATAAACGCTTTTTCGCACGCATAGGAAAACCGGGCTAAACTGTCTTCAAAGTCTTCATAGTCCGGTCGTTCAGTTGACTATCGAAAAGAGGATTGTACTCATTGTAGTGTCTGTTTTCTATATATATTCATTGTAGTGTTTGTTTTCTATGTACTTATTGTAGTGTTTGTTTTCTATGTACTTATTGTAGTGTTTGTTTTCTATGTACTCATTGTAGTGTTTGTTTTCTATGTACTCATTGTATTGTTTGTTTTCTATGTACTCATTGTAGTGTTTGTTTTCTATGTACTTATTGTAGTGTTTGTTTTCTATGTACTCATTGTAGTGTTTGTTTTCTATGTACTTATTGTAGTGTTTGTTTTCTATGTACTCATTGTAGTGTTTGTTTTCTATGTACTTACTGTAGTGTTTGTTTTCTATGTACTCATTGTAGTGTTTGTTTTCTATGTACTTATTGTAGTGTTTGTTTTCTATGTACTCATTGTAGTGTTTGTTTTCTATGTACTTATTGTAGTGTTTGTTTTCTATGTACTCATTGTAGTGTTTGTTTTCTATGTACTTATTGTAGCGTTTGTTTTCTATGTACTCATTGTAGCGTTTGTTTTCTATGTACTCATTGTAGCGTTTGTTTTCTATGTACTCATTGTAGCGTTTGTTTTCTATGTACTCATTGTAGCGTTTGTTTTCTATGTACTCATTGTAGCGTTTGTTTTCTATGTACTCACTGTAGCGTTTGTTTTCTATGTACTCATTGTATTGTTTGTTTTCTATGTACTCATTGTAGCGTTTGTTTTCTATGTACTCATTGTAGCGTTTGTTTTCTATGTACTCACTGTAGTGTTTGTTTTCTATGTACTTATTGTAGTGTTTGTTTTCTATGTACTCATTGTAGCGGTTGTTTTCTATGTACTCATTGTAGCGTTTGTTTTCTATGTACTCATTGTAGCGTTTGTTTTCTATGTACTCATTGTAGCGTTTGTTTTCTATGTACTCATTGTAGTGTTTGTTTTCTATGTACTCATTGTAGCGTTTGTTTTCTATGTACTCACTGTATTGTTTGTTTTCTATGTACTCATTGTATTGTTTGTTTTCTATGTACTCATTGTAGCGTTTGTTTTCTATGTACTCATTGTAGCGTTTGTTTTCTATGTACTCATTGTAGTGTTTGTTTTCTATGTACTCATTGTATTGTTTGTTTTCTATGTACTCATTGTAGCGTTTGTTTTTTATGTACTCATTGTAGTGTTTGTTTTCTATGTACTCATTGTAGCGTTTGTTTTCTATGTTCTCATTGTATTGTTTGTTTTCTATGTACTCATTGTATTGTTTGTTTTCTATGTACTCATTGTAGTGTTTGTTTTCTATGTACTTATTGTAGCGTTTGTTTTCTATGTACTCATTGTAGCGTTTGTTTTCTATGTACTCATTGTAGCGTTTGTTTTCTATGTACTCATTGTAGCGTTTGTTTTCTATGTACTCATTGTAGCGTTTGTTTTCTATGTACTCACTGTAGCGTTTGTTTTCTATGTACTCATTGTATTGTTTGTTTTCTATGTACTCATTGTAGCGTTTGTTTTCTATGTACTCATTGTAGCGTTTGTTTTCTATGTACTCACTGTAGTGTTTGTTTTCTATGTACTTATTGTAGTGTTTGTTTTCTATGTACTCATTGATTGTTGTGATTATTGACTGTGGTCCTTTAAATAATGCATTTACTGTTCGACTTTCATATTTACTATTATATATTTTGATTTGTTTTTATTTATCAAACCGGGTCCGACATCCTAACATAATGTATACAATTGGAGCAGGAATAGTCATCCACAAATTCTCATTCAAAACAAATAACAATTACAAGGCGGTATGTGACACTATAAACACACAATGGTTGACAATAGCAGTTTTCTTACTTAATTTCGTTTCGGAGGTTCCACTTCACCGGCAGGTAAAGGCTGCGTGGGGATTGTTTAAACACCCATAGGATATGTTGTCTTCTTTTTAATTTAGTCTTTCGACTGTTACTTGTGATGCGCAGGCTTCATAACCGCTGTTCCCAACTAAATTCCGTTTTGTTTATTTCGCTCTTCGGGGCATACCATTTTGTTAGATACTGGGACCATACGCCGCTGTACATGGAGTATAGCATGTCCACCGCCCTGTGCATGCCATCTTCGGGATGGTTACAATTCTGTACAATTTATTTTATGAATATTGAGTTATGCTCAACTCGGGGCTAGGACGTGAACGTTAGCAAGCATACTTCACTACTGTTCATGAACTGTCTCAATCAAACCGAGACTGCAATATTTTGTATGTATCGTGTTCGTTCGTTTTCGTTCAGTTCTATCATCTATGCGTGCTGATGTAATATTGATCTGTCTCGCAGAGTGCTCAGTTGACCTGTTTTGTTGGCCAGCATGATGAGTTGAACATAATAACTACTGAAGTGGGGCTCTTGGAAGCAACGAACACAAACACGAGAGACAAATAGCAGACTGGGTTTTGTTGTTTCTGTTCAACCTAATCATGCATATAAAACAAAAATTAGAAGGAAACAGCGAAACACAAAAACAAAAACACGCAAACAGACAAACGAGAAATCAAAAGCAATAAAACATACAAACGACATCACAAACACCGCCTTGGAACGATCACACACATGCATTCAATGTAGTATGCAAATGAAAAAAGTATAAACCATATCATTTAAAAATAATTTAACAATATGTGCAGAATCACAATATTATTGTCATCTATATGAAAAAGAAGGTTGAAGAAGTCAAAGGTGCGATATCTTTAACCCTAACATATTATGTTAAAACACAAACATGCACAGGATAATGTGTTCGACTCACACTGAACCAACGGCTTTAAATCTTAGAACGATGGCATACTCTTACTGTTTCTGGCCTAATTAGGATACAGCGGGAGTGAATTTGAAAAATCTAGGAGGTCACTCCACCTGAAATCAAACCTTGGAACTTTAGTTCGATAAACAAGTATGCTAACCACTCTGTTACTGCATCTCAAGGGTAAAAACACCAGGGTTGTGTTTGCTCTTAATGGAGTCTCAGAGACAAATACGCATTCATCATTATTTGATAATACCTTTTATAAGGGACACTGTAAAATGAGCCTTTTTTTTTACCGTATACTAATATTGGTATGTTCGTTTTACCGTATACTAATATTGATATGTTCGTTTTACCGTATACTAATATTGATATGTTCGTTTTACCGTATACTAATATTGGTATGTTCGTTTTACCGTATACTAATATTGATATGTTCGTTTTACCGTATACTAATATTGATAGGTTCGTTTTACCGTATACTAATATTGATATGTTCGTTTTACCGTATACTAATATTGGTATGTTCGTTTTACCGTATACTAATATTGATATGTTCGTTTTACCGTATACATATATTGGTATGTTCGTTTCGAATTGGCATTTACAATACAGATCTGAAATTATCAATGAAATTGTCATTTTAATGAAAAGTGATAAAAGATTTCCAAAAATCGTCGAACTCGTATCCCTAGCATTGACTAAACGCGTGTTCAAATAAATGTGTGTGTAACCTAAGTAAGATCGCGATATCTTTCAACATCAATATTTTTGTTCTGTCCCTTCAACCAACTGTAAAAATACAGGTATATAAACCTGTATTCTATAAGAACTGCACAAAATGTATTATTATAAAAACGCCAAAGAATGCACGTGCTGAGGGCATCGCTTGCCAGAGGGAAAAGAATACACGTGGTGAGACCACTGTCTGCATCATCTGTGTAAACTTGTCTACGTGGCATGATGACTCTACAAAGGACTGTTCGAAGAAATGCCTTAACTTGTCAGAAGCGGATTTGAGACAAGAACAACAAGCAACAGCTTGGCAACAGCAGCAAACTACAGACAAGATCAACCAGCTTGACAACAGCACCAAACTACAGACAAGGTCAACCAGCTTGAAAACAGCAGCAAAATACAGACAAAATAAACCAGCTTGAAAACAGCAGCAAACTACAGACAAATTCAACCAGCTTGAAACCAGCAGCAAACTACAGACAAAATCAACCAGCTTGAAAACAGCAGCAAACTACAGACAAAATCAACCAGCTTGAAAACAGCAGCAAACTAAAGACAAGAACAACCAGCTTGAAAACAGCAGCAAACTACAGACAAGATCAACCAGCTTGACGACAGGAGCAAACTAAAAACAAAATAAAACCAGCTTGATAACAGCATCAAACTACAGACAAGAACAACCAGCTTGACAACAGCATAAAACGACAGACAAGAACAACGAACTTGACAACATCAGCCAACTACAGACAAGAACAACGAACTTGACAACATCAGCCAACTACAGACAAGAACAACAAGCTTGACGACAGCAGCCAACTACAGACAAGAACAACCAGCTTGACAATAGTAGCCAACTACAGACAAGAACAACAAGCTTAAAGAAAGCAGCAAACTAAAAACAAGAACAACCAGCTTGACAACAGCATCAAACTACAGACAAAAACAACGAACTTGACAACATAAGCCAACTACAGACAAGACCAACAAGCTTGACGACAGCAGCCAACTAACTACAGGAAAGAACAACCAGCTTGACAATAGCAGCCATCTACAGACAAGAACAACAAGCTTGAAGACAGCAGCAAACTAAAGACAAGAACAACCAGCTTGAAAACAGCAGCAAACTACAGACAAGAACAACCAGCTTGACGACAGGAGCAAACTAAAAACAAAATAAAACCAGCTTGATAACAGCAGCAAACTACAGACAAGAACAACCAGCTTGAAGACAGCAGAAAACTAAAAACAAGAACAACCAGCTTGACAACAGCAGCAAACTACAAACAAGAACAACCAGCTTGAAGACAGCAGCAAACTAAAAACAGGAACAACCAGCTTGACAACAGCAGAAAA
>JAWPHD010017144.1:0-46080 GCA_037043455.1 Cyrtodaria siliqua | reverse complement strand
CAGGACAAAGATAATCCACCCGTTTTAACACATACATGTAATTAACATTGAAACATAAGTTTTTACTTCATTGATCATCCCATGATGTACAACTGGGGAAATACTGTACAGAATACTGATACAAGAAATAGATAGTGTCTGGTCTCAGCGAGTTGGTTTATTTAAACACTGAGATGGACGTAGCCAGAGATGCAAACACTGTTTGGATGCAATCTGTAGTCATTGGTTGTTAAATCTGTAGTGCGAGGGTCACGAAGTGACCCGAGGTGCTATTGGGGTTGGGGGGCATGCCCCCCCCAAGAAATATTTTGATTCTGAGATGCAATCTCCTGCATTCTATGGCCAAAAATGACACTGATATATGCTGAAAAGTCAAGCTATTTTTAATCATGTTACACTGAAACACAACATGAAATGTCACATCACTCTGGCAATCTGTAAAATTACTAGAGTAGTCGTTCTACTGTTTTATAACAATTGACTGAAATGTCATCTCACTGACAATCAGTGATTAGTATTTATACTAGAGTGTATGTACATTTAAGAGTTATTAGTTCTCATGGTTTCAATTATGTTAGTCGTAGAACATTTCCTAATTCAGTCACTGTATTTTTTTTATTTATTTTTTTTTCCACGATCACAACGAAATTCGTAGTTGCATGCAAACTGGTCGTAGTGGGGTAAATGAAATAGAAATTCATATAAAATACGGACAAATCGTAGTGGTTGGCATCTCTGCGTAGCCCATCAAAGTTTTTAAATAACCAACAAGCTGAGACAGACTCTTATCTATTTTGTAATATGGTGTACTTAGTAACCCTGTCCATACTCACTTCCATTTATCGGACGTTAAGAGTATGGTAAAGGGCCACCCCTTTGTTTATCCTGAACTGAACGGTTTAATGCTATGCATTCATAGAAGACAATTCCACCAACCATACAACAACAAGGACATTAACATCTTTGGGGAGGCGGGCATTTAAATAGATGTGTTTTAGTCGTGGAAATATTAAATGTTTCCACGTATTTTGTAGTAAGAAATTAGTTATACATGTAGTCAGTAATCATATGTACATAATTATGTACTTAAATTGTGTCAAAGTTAATTAAATAACATGCCTGCAACCCAAATGTGTAAGCAAACAAAATAACAATGTATACAATACTAAAAAGCAAACATCTTGTTAAAACTAGAAGGCCATGGCCTACATGTCAAGCCCTTCCGTGAAGTCCAGATTTTTTATTTGACCAACACCAATTTCAATCCAAAGAGATATTCGTTTTAACATACTTAATATTTAATTTAATAAATGTCATTCACATGGAGATGTATGTCGTAGCGGAGACCGGACTTGACCTATAGGCTATATCTCATCGAAAATAGGTCACAGCGACCTAAACTTCTGCAAATAATGTTAGGTGCATATAAGGAACATTCTGGTGAAGTTTAGTGAAAATCCTGCAAGAAAGAAGCAAGATAAGCATGTGATTATTGTTGTAGCAGAAACCGGGCTTGACCTACATTTTGTCCAAAGTAGGTCACAGCAACCCTAAACTGTGTAAGTTGGATCAACATAAGGAACATTCTGGTGGAGTTCGAGTAACGAAGAAGATATTTATAAATGAAAATCTTACGAACGAACAAACGGACAAATATACATGCATACACCCGGACGACATTGTGATCGTTAAGTTGACATCCGTAAATGGGCTCGACAAAAATACATTTATTGGTGAATCCTTCAAGTAACGAAGAAGCACAGATTTATGAACTGACAAACAAAGTGACACTCATACACACGGTCGACATTGCGATCGCTAAGGCGAGATACGTGACGGGCTCAACAAAAACTAAATTTCTTTATTACCTATAAAGTTTCGAAAATAACAGAGAAACTACAATAATAATACAACTCTGCTAAATAGCTACAAAAAATAACATTAAACAATCACATCACATATTTTTGAAGCTGAGTTTTTGTAAAAGACCAAAGGGCTTCTGGTAATACATGTCCTGTTATTTGCATATCGGTACACCGAAACATTTCTTAACTTTTTTTTTTTTTTTTTTTTAAATTTGAATCGAAGAATGGGAATTTTAGTGTCAAAGGCATGCATTTTGTCATTAATTTGCTTTCTATTAACACAAAAAATAATCGATGTTCTTGCACATGTATTCATCATGAAAAAGCCTGCACTGTCAAACTTGGGAATTGTTGTAATAATTTAAAAATAAAAATGTAAGTATTAGTATAGGTTAGCAGATAATGCTTTACAGTGAAAAACTGAGAATAAGATCAGCGTTGTTCAAAAGCAATTGAATTGGGGTTTTAAGGCGCACTAACACATGAAAGGTTATATGGCGCCTAACAGGGATGAACATGCCAGGCTCATCCTCCATGTACATCGAGATCAAATATGGAGAATGGGCCTAGAACCTTCTCACCCTGAACTGCAGAGTTGCTGCAAATTCTATTGAAGACACTCCATTTACGCTGGAGCCACGTTATAGCTTTCCTGCCACTGCTCTAGTGATGTGAGCGAGATGGCACCTGAAACAATTCAGGGGTCATGATGAAGACCTTTAATGAGCATGAACAAAAAATGATAAAATGAACATGAATTGGGGGGGGGGGGGGGGGGGGGGGTTGGGGGGGGGGGGGGGGGGGGGGGGTCATGATGAAGACCTTTAATGAGCATGAACAAAAAATGATAAAATGAACATGAATTGGGGGGGGGGGGGTCTACCCAGTGGCCATATTCTTTGCTGTTCAAAAGCAAACAGAAAAAGCAAACAAAACATAACATTTTTAACTGAACTTAAACGTGGGAAAAGTCCAAACATAACATTCTTACCATCGATACCCTGCTCCTCTGGTGAAGCGAGAAAAGAAAAGAATTCATCTTCATTACCAATCTTCGTTGTATCAGTATTATAACTTTTATATCAGAAATGCATCCTTGGACCATGAATGTCCCCGTCAGAAAGCAATATAGCTTATTAGCAGATTTTAGATTACACAGATTAATAAATAGCCTTACATTTACAAATGTTCAATGCCAATGCTCATTTTTAGGGGTTGAAATTTGGCATAATAATTTGTTATCAAGTTAATTAAACTGTTATATGTCATATTTAAAGGCACTAACCCTCCAAATAACGGCAAAAGTACACAACAAAATCGTTAATCCAAACCCTATCCAGGTGTTCTGGTCATAAAATAATATATATATTCTGATTAAAAATATAGGTTCATCAACTAAATTGACAGAAATTAACTAAATTTACAGAGTATAAAAAGTAGGTCAATGTCATTTTCGTTGACCTACTTTTTGTAGGAACATATTTCCGGCTTAAAGCTTATGGAGAGAACTGTAACTATGGAGAGAACTGTAACTAACGCTGTAATAACTTGTATTTCAATCCATTTGCATATGTTCCTATGAATATTGTGATGTTGAAGTGATGTATTGTAACATATCTGCAATAAAATATTATTAAACTAAGCTTAAAGATGCATAGATTCAAGAGTGGATGAAATCTTAAAGCTGCATGGCTTTTTTTCTCATTTAGAAACACTAAGGCAATAATAAATTAATTGCTAGTTTCTCATCCAAATTTATTTCAAAATAGGGGCGATGGGTGTAATTTTAATTTTTTATTTTTTATTTTATACGACAAATGGAAAATAGCCCCGGCACAAGGCAAAAATAGAAAAACATACTACTGAGTACTTCCAAGATTGGAAACACATTTTTAATAGTGTTTCATACTTACAGCAATTTTTTTTATTTTTTTTTTGAAGAAATAAAAATTACTGTGGCGGCATAAAAAAACAGGGACGGGTGAGGATGAGAATCTAGCAATTAATTTATTATGGCCTAATTTGCCTTTTAATTTTCTTAGCAAATGGTAACATACTGCACCAATCGGTACACCCTTTTTTAGCACTGCAGTAGTAGGCATTGAAATTGTGCTTGCTACTGCCCTAGTACACTAGTCTTAGTCCACGATATACTGTCCATGAATGTAGTGGTTAAAATAACAAAGGGCCATAACTCTGATAATCATCACTCTCCAAAATTATATATTTACATTCACTGATACTTTCTGTAAAATAATGTTTAATTTCAAATAAACTTCATTTTTGAAGGAGATGGAGCCACTGGGCAGGCATCCAATATGTCTCAACAGAAAACGGCTACTACACTGTCTGACATTAAACTGACCATAGTTGTCTGTCTTTTTTATCATTCCCATTCCCCCAAGGCATGTTATTAATGCGTTGATACATCAATGGTTATATTATGATAATGCAAGAATTAATATGCCTTTTTTCAGCATTTATGCGATTTGAAAGCCGGTAGTGAATAGCAAATTTACTATAAAGTGCTAACACACTCATGGAATTTTCTATTTACTACTGGCATGTAAAACTGCATAAACCTCGAAAAAATCAGTACTTAATAACACTCATGGACAGGATTTTCTCCCAAAATATTTTGTTTATTAAAAATACAGTTTATTAAATACAACGTCAACAGAAAAATAAACAAGAACAACAATAATCACAAGAGGCCCAAATGGACTCGAAGCACTCACCTAATAGTTATGGTACCTGTCGAATGAACAATGCTTGCATACATAGTATGAGGTTTATTAGCTGTGTACATCTGTGGATTTAATGTTAATCTAATAATTTAGAGAACTGAAACAAAAGGATCTGTTTGGACATATGGGACTTTATATTAATTTATTTTAATTGTTTTTCTGTTATCTGGATATGTGTAAAAAGGATTACCTGTGTTTCTTTGATCCTGAGATTGTGAGAGGTATGTGGACAGCTGATGAACCTGGTTTTCTAGAACATCTTGGTGGGCTTGTGCAATCTATAAATGTATCAGTGAATGAATTAGTGTGTAGCTCTAGTTTAGATTAGGTAAACGTCACATAATGTTCATTGTCAACCTTAACAGAGATGATACAGATAACTACATTGAGGATAAGTGTTTCATATTACCATATTTTACCATAAATAACCATAAATTACCATAAATTACATAAATTACCATAAATTACCATAAATTACCATAAATAACCATAAATAACCATAAATTACCATTTCATTTTGCATTAAATGTCCCCAGATAATAATAGCTATACTCAGTTGCAAAAGAAATTGGACTCTGAAAAATTTACTTTAAACCTTATCCTCTTTATCAAGCGACAGTCCCTTAATGATTTGACCTATTGAAAAACAAATGACAACATGATATTGGCAATGGAATGATAAAAACTTTGGTACCAAACATGGCATATTAATTTTGGAATTTGTCAATTTAATTCTAAAAAAACTTTATACAATTAAATCTAAACAAAACTCAGTGTCCATTTTCTTTTGCAACTGAGTATAGTTTGAAACTTACCATCTAGTAAAATGTTATGCAACTTTTTTAGCCATTGCTGACATACACAATAACTGTATACTTAAGAAATGAACTCGATCTTTCTTCGGGCTATGAAAAACATTATGTTAGTTTAGTGTACGCTTTTCTTTTACAATTTTTCGCAAGGCACGTTATTGCATGTAGAATAGTGATGAGAAATTAATGTAACATACTTCAAGGAATTTGCTATTTAATACCAGCATTTAAAATCGCAAAACGCAAACAAACGTGTATCAATTCTAAAGGAGCATCGTTTAATTAAAGCAAGAAAAATGATACTGAAACTTTTCCGAATTAAATTCTAATAGCTATTCACTAGTATTTCGGATTTCCTCGGAATGCTACCTGCATCCAATCCTTGTGTAGCAACTCCCCCTTAAAGCTGTACAGTCCCTATTTTAACTGGTAATAACTCATGAATATGAATGAGTCACGTGTAAAGTAGTTTCAAATCGGCGAACACCCCAAAAGTCGGTATATAAGCAGAAATTGATGCGTAAAATTTCATATTTTTATTTAGCCTTCGTACAGTTAACTTTGATAAATATATAGGGCTCCAGAATATATGTGATAAAAAAATAGTTGCCCGGAACGGGATTTGAACCACAGCCTTGCACTTGTAAGTTTTGAAAGATGTATGCTGAACCACTAGACCACTGCTATTTATTGGTATCATTTTTAACACTAAATAGGCATTACGTAATAACAAGCGCGCGCACACAAAACTCATCAAGCACTAAATAACAAGTCGAGATTTGGTTGTTTTGAGGTGAAGTATTAGTTTCATATTGATAACATACAGTATTACACCAGGCAATATTAATTTACATGTGCGATAATATGAACTACATATTTATTGATCCATCTTTAGTTGCGTTCAAATATGTTAAGTTATTTCCAACTATTAGTTACTATTTTCTCAAGTAGCGTTGTTTCCAACTATTAGTTACTATTTTCTCAAGTAGCGTTGTAGTTCAGTGGATAGAGCACCGGACTTGTAATCAGAAGGTCGTGTGTTCGAACCCCAAAAGAGGTTAACTTTTTTTTTCTGTAAAAATTACTGTTACCTGTGTATAGGTACGATGTGCACTGGTCGATGTATATACAGTAAATGATTTCCTGCGATATATTTGCTCGCTTAAATACCGGATTTCGACATGAGCTGGTTAACATGAAGTTCAAATAAAGACACGCCTAAAAAGAAGAAATTGATTGATATAGAGACTCTGTAGCTTTCAGCTTGTGGATGCAATAAGTATTAATTGATACTTATTTCAAATGCTTTCTGCATATTGCTCTGACATCCCCCTGGTGGATGTAGATAGTATTAAACGCTACTTACTTTAAATGCTTCCTGCATGGATGCTATGGGCACTTCATCCTTCTGGTGCGGCTCCGCTTTGTGGATGTAGTGTGTATTATACGCTATGTGCTCCTTCAGTGAGTTCAACCACATCTGCATTTGATATAAGGACATTTAACTGGCGTCGAAATAAATGAAGAAGTGACCCCCTTGCAGTTAAGGTCATTGAGGGAGACTTACATATTAAACTTTTGCAGCTGGACCCATTCTTGACCCAGTATCACATAATTGCACTCTTACAAAATGCATTGTTATGCCCCTGCCAAAATTGGTGGGGGCTATACTGTTTTGGTCTTGTCAGTTTGTCTGTTCGTCGTTTTTACTATATTCTCAAAATGCTTTCACGAATTACTTCCATATTTTATTTGTTGATTTGTTGATTACTAAGGTCGTACAAGAACATTCCCCCATATGTATGATTACCTGCGACCACAAGGTCAAGGTCACACACTTGGAAGTTTTGCATTTAGCAGGGGCATTAGCTGGATATTCCTCATTTCTAGATAATTCCGTTTCATCATGCATAAACATGGGAATAAACTTACATTTAAACCAAGGTCAATCAAGATTTTTACTTTAAAGTTTTAAAATCAAATTCAAGGCAAGACAAACACTTGTTTCATGCAGTAATGAATGAGTGCAGCAGATGTGAGTTTTGCTTAAAAAGTAGTTTACCTGTCTTGTAACGATTTCTCCAGTAGCTGGGTCACGCCCCAGTCTGACCTCGCTGGCCCCAGGGTCAATGGATAGTCTGTGTGATGTCCCATCAGAGAAAATCACCATAAAATAATAATCGTTTACATCAGATACCTAAAATGTTAAAGGCAGAATATGCTTATTAATACATAAACTGAAACAGTTGACGAAGCACTTGGAAGCGTTACAACTTAGAATTACGCTAACAAATAAACTGAATAAAATTAAACTGTACACATTATGCCAAATAAATATTTGTGTAATAATTAGGCTGTATCCCCTACATGCTGCGCCGACGCTAAGCACAACATAGGAAGTGTGCAGATCCAAATGGTTTATTTATAGCACAGGTAATGTTTATGTAAACGCAAGAGTTAAAAAATCAGCATGCCTTTTTTAACGAAGCATACGTTTCTAATCAGTTGTTTCTATTAATGGCTGGGTACATCGGGAATTTAATGCAAATTTGACGGTAATATTATACACACATACTTGTCAGAAAGTCTCTGTCTTCTCCGTTAAGGTTAACAATAAACATATTCTGACTTCAAAAATGAAAGAATCATTTACGGCATTCCAAAATTAAATGTATGTGGGCGGGGGAGGCATGCACCTCTGGAATCACCATTCGAAAACAAATTTCTGGAATTTGTCATCAATTATTAAACCAGCTACACAACGAATACACATCTCCATGGCGGCTAAGACAGCGTTACTGTGGTGTATCAGTTAAAATAATGTTTTAGACTGTATGCTTACGTTGCATTTCTTATCAGCATTTATCAGCATTCTGTTACAATATCGCATTTTGTCAACATTTTGCAGTTTAGTTATTTTTAAATTGTTACAATGCCTTAAGGGCAAATTTCTTCAAACAACATAGCTGCCTCTGCAGGAACTGTAAAAATACACAATTGGCTCAACAGAACATCGTGAATCCACACCTCATCTACCACGCAAACTGACAACAGTAAAATTACATCGCCCGACACACACGTGAACATAGTATATGAAAGTTTATCACCATCGCCCATCTGCACATTAATGAGATTTCTCTAACACCATGACCATAATAAAGCTGTCATCCACACCAGCAAGAAGGTAAAAGCTGAATAGCTTTCTTGTAAAATAATAAAGTTTATAAACATGCAAAACGAAATGAAAGACGTTTTACGTCCCGTTAACACATCATAATTATTAGGTTACACTGCGGGGATGTGAGTTAAAGGATTAAGATTCCCAGCAGACATGCACCTGCCAGGGAGCGACCCACAGAGGTCTGCAGCTCTATCACCAATATGTTGAGCTACCGAGGCCACTTATAAACATGACAAATGAAATTACTTTTACATCAGTTAAATTTGACATATCAGAATACATAATATTAGGTGCCTTTATAACAAAAAAATAATTAGTTAATAGTACATAAGACACATATCTGATAAGAAACTAAATATATTGACTGGGACTGGTTAGTTTGAGATTAAAATCAAGATGATGACAACAATGTCTGCAATATCATTCTACCTTTACTTTAGCCTCATCCAGGTATTTCATACTCTTTCTTTTGGACCCTGTTGACGCATCTCCCCTGAAATATTGTTTTTACACAACATGCAAACATCCTTATTATAGTTTTGTATTTTGTGAAAAAGTGTGAAAATTACAAAACGACATAACTCAACAAAGGAAACCGTGATGCTGCAATTATGTCATATAACATTCACATATCATGAAACAACACTTAGTAAAACAACAAAATGGCAGCGCCAATGTAAAAGGACATTCACAAAAGAAAGTAGAATGAATTTGACGGCGCGGCCGTCGTAAAATACCCACGTTTTATTCACACAGGTCACTTCCCCCCGCCCATCCCCCCTGCCCCCCCCCCCCCCAACACACAGCCCTACAGTATATACAATGTAAACCCTTCATCAAAATGATTGACTCCCTGTTACCCTCCACCCACCACCCACCCCCTCCAATACGAACCCCAGGGAAGACGTCCGAGTTTTAAATAATAAACCACTGAAACAAATGTATACAGTGTAATCCCATCATCATTTGAGACATAATTGTAAATAAAAAAAATCCCCCCAACACCCCACACCCCACACCCCCAACGCTGACAGACGCTCCGAGTTCGATATAATAAAAATAATAAATTCATTTGTTGCTTATCTTTTACAAACGTTTACAAACGTTTACATTGACCATGTTATGTGCAAGAATATGGAAAAATGACAGTGTAATTGAATTTTTAGTTTATTTGACCTTTTGACCCAGCTGAGGGACCCTGGGTGCAGAGCCATCATCATAATGTTTCATTTGAGACACAATTACAAAAAAAAAAAAAAGACCACAAATCCCGCCCACCCTAGGGCAGATGTTTGAGTTTGCGAAATATAAAAATCGTTTGATATGTTGTTTATCTTTTATAGACGATTACATATACCAAGATATGTACAAAAATATGAAAAAATGACAGTGTAATTGAATTTTTAGTTAATTTGACCTTTTGACCCCCCCATGAGGACCCCATGGCTCGGAGCCAAAAAAAATAGTGCTCTTGCACGCCGTCATCATATGGTGATGTCATACCCTAAGTTTGGTTGAATTCCATTCACGGTTTAGGACGAGATGTGGTAACGGACAGATGGACAGACGGACGGACGGACAAACGGAGGTGATTTTAATATATCCTGTTTCTTTCAAAAACCTTGGGTATAACTAAGGTAATCTACATTATACATTGGAATAGAAAACTCAATCAGTGTACTTTTAGATCAATATTACTCCGTATGAAAAGATTCACTGAAAAGATTCGCTGACAGTGAAACCACGTGATCTTTATTTTTTAAACTTCATCTAAACAAGAATTCCACGGATTCACATGTCTCGCCTAACTGGGGTGGGACTTAAAAATAAAAGATAAATGTTGCTTAAATGAAAGTTTGTAAACATTTTAATAACTGAAAACAATGGAGTTTACAGTTTGCTGAGATGACATTTAAGTGCATTTTTTTAAAAACAAAATGACATTCTATAAAAAAAATAATAATAATAATAATAAAATAAATAAATAAAAAAATATAAATTCATCTGCTCCAAAAAGTAGGTCAAGGTCATAGATGAAATCCATGCATCCAGAAAGATGCTCTATCCAAGATACAACTATGTCAAAATAGAATTTTTGTCTTCCAAAGATTAAGCTAAAAACTAGGTTTAAAGCATCTAGTGCATAATTATAGTTCATGAGAAAGTGATGTAAATGTAACAATTAAAGTTATCTGCCCTTGCTTGGAGGCTGAAGGTCACATACACATTTGCTTTTTGACCCGTTATGATGTACTACCCAAGAAGCAACTATAAGCAAAGTTTGAAAGGTCTAATGCATAAAGTTTGTGAGAAAGTGACCTAAACGTAAATGTTGAAGGTAAAAGTTAACTGCCCATTACTTGGAGGGTCAAGGTCACATCCACATTTGCTTTGTCACGTTGCAATATACCACTCAAGATACAACTATAAGCAAAGTTAGGAAGGTCTAGTGCATACAGTTTGTAAAAAAGTGACATAAATGCAAAAGTTGAAGGTAAAAATTATAAGGTTATCTGCCCTTTGCTTGGAGGGTCAAGGTCAAATCCATATTTGCTTTGTCACGCTGTGATGTACCACCCAAGTTACCACTATAAGCAAAGTTTGAAAGGTCTAGTGCATACAGTTTGTGAGAAATTGACCTAAATGTAAAAGCTGAAGGTAAAAATTAGTAAGTTATCTGCTTGGAGGATCAAGGTCACTTCCACATTTGCAATGTGTCACCCAAGATACAACTATAACCAAAGTTTGAAAGGTCTAGTGCATACAGTTTGTGAAAAAATAACCTAAATGCAAAACTTGAATGTTGATGCCTTCGACGCCGCCGGAAAAGCAACACCTATTTCTCTTTTTTTCTTCGAAAAGGCGAGACAAAACTTGAAGAGTAACTGACATATCACTGTCCATGTGCAGAGGGGGATTGGGGATATTTGGTCCATTTGATTGTATTTAAGGTTTAAGGTTCTTTGTTTTTAGTCTCATTTTAATAATATTTTTTTTAAAACTTACCAAAAGATGCAAGTTAATCTGTTTCATTCACAATGGAACACACAAAATCACTGGAAAACTTAAAATGCGATGCATTGATTGATTGACTGACTGACATGCGGATTTGATAAAAAAAATAAATAAATAACGACCGATTTAAAAGTAAAATTGTGTGGTTTTGGTCTCAAATAAACGCCTCCCTTTTCAAAAATGTTATGCCCCTATGCCCCCGGCATTTATTGGGGATTATATGGTAGTTTTTTTTTTTCAAGTTCTGCATTAGGGTCAAGTAAGCATACCCTGAACATTCGCATATATTATAAATAAGGCAGACCACAAAATGAAATGTGTGTGTGCGTGTGTGCGCGTGCGCGCGCGCGTGTGTGTGTGGTATTTGGTCCATTTGATTGTATGTAAGGTGTAAGGTTCTTTGTTTTTAGTGTCTCATCTTGATTGCATGTAAGGTGTAAGGTCCTTTGTTTTTAGTGTCTCACTGGTGCAGTGGAAAATTATTTTGAATATTTCATCCACTTAAGGCCTAACGCAAGGTCCCACTAAACCACCACTGAGATATACCGTATAATTCCTAATAAACGCCACCCCCACACCCACCCTTTTTTTTAGAATTTTTTTTTTTAAACTTACCAAGAGATGCAAGTTAATCTGTTTCATTCACAATGGAACACACAATGGAACACACAAATCACTAGAAAACTTAAAATCCGATGCATTAAGTGATTGACTGACATGCGGACTTTGGTTTTCTTGATAAATAATGTCTTATTAAAAGTTAAATTCTGTGTTTTTTGTCTCAAATCAACACCCCCTTTTCAAAAATGTTATGCCCCCGGGGGCGTTTATTTGGGATTATACCGTATTATTTTTTTTAAGTTCTGCTTAAGGGACAAGTAAGCATCCCCTGAACTGCCTACAGCATATTTGAGCAATTACCATATATAATATAAATACGACAGACCACAAAATGAAATGGGGTTTAATGCATGCATGATTATATTGGGTCAAAAAAACGCAAAGGAAGATAAAATTAAGGATGAAGTTTCCCATCAGACATGCCACCATCAAGGAGGAGTACCGGTACACCCTTGTAATGCAGAGGTCTGCAGCTCTAAAGATGCAAGTCACTCATACACAAGAAATATGTGCATAAATTAACTTATTTTATACTTTACCTGTTCCTAAAATAAGACATCACGCCTCTTTCTAAAACTACCCACAATGGCTTACGTCCCATAAAAGTTCTCTGAAATAATAAATGAATAAGAATTCATATCTTTAAGAGAAGCATGGCAAACTTCGGGTATTTATCAGCCTT
Organism: Cyrtodaria siliqua; assembly: GCA_037043455.1. NCBI lineage: Eukaryota > Metazoa > Mollusca > Bivalvia > Adapedonta > Hiatellidae > Cyrtodaria > Cyrtodaria siliqua. The sequence goes on along the minus strand of JAWPHD010017144.1, from coordinate 33,157 downwards.
GAAATTAGGACCTTGATTTATTAATTCAGACTGCCTGCAATCCGGGGAAAAAAATAGGGTTATATTTTTTCTTCACCATTTTTACCACAGGTAAATATATAATACTTGGTGCGTTATTCTCCACTATTGGTTACATACCAAAGTAATTTATTAAAACTAATTTAGAAATTACTAAATATTATTTTTTAACCCTTAACCCGCCAAGCATGACTATAATAGCCTTTGCGTCTGTTGTAAACCCAGATCAGCCTGCAAGTAATTCTCAGGCTGATCTGGGTTTACAATGTCCAGTTGCTGATCAGCCATTTTCCTCCAAAACACCCATTTGTCACATAATTGGAACGGTCTTAATTCAAAGAAAGAACAGTCCATTATACTACGGGTTAATGATTGAATATTCAAATTGTGTAATATGGTCGTCGGTAACAAATGATTGTCACAAACTTGAAAAAGAAATTTAAATATGAGTCACTGTTTTTGGAATGTAATGCTCCCTAAAATACCCTATACCCTACCTTTATCAGAAGCCCTTCAAATCTGACAGGCACCTTGGTTGCTTCTTTCTTAGGTTGAACATGGAGCAGCTGCTTCATCTGTTCCGTTTTGGCCACATCCAAGGCAAGAAACCCTGGTTTTACAAGAGAAGTGAATTGTTGTTTAGGTTACATTGCACCATTGATTTTCCTTCTTTGTTTTATATAGGACGAATGTATATCAAGAGATAAAAAATGCGCATTTTTCTCCGTAGAAAATTTTAAAACACATATCAAACGATCGAGCGTCTGCCAATATAAAAATGCAATAAAAACAGGGGGTCATGTAGCATGTAAGAACAAGCCAATCTGTTGAATGACGTCACATTCTATTTTGACACGTCACAGATATATAACCCATTTCTACTTTCGCTTTACTGTCTATGTCAATTATAATTAAATATCCCAAACAAACACTAATCAATGTTCACAATACATCATTTGGCTCAATTATAGGTAATAATAACAAAAAGCAATCAAAAGTATGCATTTTATATCACTAGTAAGGCAGGGAAATGTTTTTTATTAGGCACTATTTGACTATACACCACGGAAGCACAAACGCAATGGTGCAATGTAACCTTTAAAGGCTCACATTATTTTGGATATATAGAGTTGCTCCTATAGACCCAGAGAGGATAAAGTGAAATCTGAGACAAACCTCTTACAATGGAATATATCCCTCCGGATCTGGTTTAGAGTGAGTAGATTTGATTATGAATTGTGACTTATTAGGAGAAATAGCACAGTATCCCACCACCATGACTCAAACCCGAAAAACCAAAATCTTATATTTAAAAAAAATCAAACTTTTTAAATGTGTACTGTTTTAAAGACTGGCTCATTTTTTGCAATTTAAAGTTACATGTGCCTAATTTATATAATTCCCGCACATTTATGATGAATAAATCCCAGCAACATTTGAAATCGGCCTGTTTTCTTTCATATACCACAGTTCTGACTTTAAAATGGAATTTCATTAGCTCTAAATTGTTTTATGGTTAAATTCGTAACATCATATTTCATTTCTTAAAGTGTAAGTGAATGCACTAAAATCAGAAATTATTGAGTCATTATACTTTGGAAAAGTAGGTTTTAGTTATTTAGTTAATTTTAGTTTGGTAGATCTAATTGTGAATTTTGGAATTACCGGTGTATGCAGAAGATTTTAAACAGACATATGAAATGAAGATTTTAGTTTAGATATTAACAAAGTATTTGATAAGAAGGATTTTCAGGTCGATGACTCAGTTGACAGACAATGCATAACAATCTCTACCAGGTCACATGTGACTCTGTCAATGTCTCAGAAATAAGTCCGCAATCACGCGATAATTTGTCACATTACCATAGCTAAAATATCAAAATGGCAGTAATCAACACCCTGACCTGACACCACTAATGATATGGGGTACTGCTAATTGAGTGGTTAACACTTGAACGAAATTCCGCTTACTTTGGATTTTTTTTTGTGTATTTAGGTTAGTACTTTAAAGGGACACTCGGCAATCTGGAGTTTTATATCAAGCATTAAAATAAGCACCTGGATCACTTTGAATTTAAAACTGAAGTGAATGTTGTTTAATGGCTCAACACAGTATATGTTATTTAGAACAGCCCCAGAGAGAGGTGAAGGATACATAGGAATCCGGGAACCGTGCCCTACTCTTATTATTGAATAGATTCCTATGCTTCTTTAACGTGCTCGGAGGGTAGACCGATACATGGGACCACCCGGTTTACGTCCCCATCCGACGGACGAGGCTAAGGGGAAGTGTCTTGCCAAAGAACACACCGAAGAAACTCAGTGGCACCACGGAGGATTGAACCCGGGGGCCTCCGGTTACAAATCCGCAATGCTACCGAGTGCCCCATGCCAGCCCTGTTGACTTTAAAACTGCATGCATATAATTAAATATAAATATGAGATTCAACTGTCCTCGTTATTCTTACAAATTTTAAAATATATTATTGGTGCAAATTAAAATACAGAGTTACTCTCCGAATCCGCCTCTTACTCTCCGACACCGCCTCTTCATAAACAAGAGGTCAATGACCTTGAAGCTCTACTGATAGATTTTGATAGCTAGATCAGCATTCCTGTGAGGTTTCATAAAAATCTGTCAAGTAGTTTCAGAGGAGTAGTCGCTACAAGTTGAAGTTTTTACTATATAACTCTAGGTAAACAAAGATGGCCACTGGCAGCCATGTTTAATGTCGAATCAAAATAATTTTCGACAATGATCACTACAAACTTGTTTTTAAAAATCTATGTTTAGCCGTGGTGGACATCTTGAATTTCCGGCCAACTTGAAATTGTGCTAGGATCAACTAGACATCAAGAGCAACATTCCTGTGAAGTTTCATGAAAATCCATCAAGTAGTTTCAGAGGAGTAGTCGCTACGATTTTTTACTATACAAACTCTATGTAAACAAAGATGGCCACTGGCGCCCATGTTTAATGTCGCATCGTAATAATTTTCGACAAGGATCAACATCATGTCATGCTGATCATTTTAGAAAAGTCCCATATCAATATCACTTACAGTTTTCAAGAAGTAGTCGCTACAAATTTATTTATTTTAAATCTGTTTTTAGCCGTGGCGGCCATCTTAAATTTCCGGCCAGTCTGAAAATTTTCTAGGATCAACTAGACATCAAGAGCAACATTCCTGTGAAGTTTCACGAACATCCGTCAAGTAGTTTCAGAGGAGTAGTCGCTACAAGTTTTTACTATATAACTTTATGTAAACAAAGATGGCCACTGGCAGCCATGCTTAACGTCGAATCAAAATAATGTTCAACTAGGATCAACATCATGTCATGCTGATCATTTTAGAGAAAGTCAAATATCAATATCACTTGTAGTTTTCAAAAAGTAGTCACTACAAACTTATTTTTTAAAGATCTATTTTTAGCTGTGGTGGCCATCTTGAATTTCTGGCTGACCTGACATTTTGCTAGGATCAATAAGACATTAAGAGCAACATTCCTGTAAAGTTTTATGAAAATCCGCCAAGTAGTTTCAGAGGAGTAGTCGCTACAAGTTTTTACTATATAACTCTATGTAAACAAAGATGGCTACTGGCAGCCATGTTTAACGTCGAATCAAAACGATTTTTGACAAGGACCAACATCATGTCATGCTTATCATTTTAGAAAAAGTCCCATATCAATATCACTTCTAGTTTTCAAGAAGTAGTCGCTACAAACTTGTATTTTAAAAATCTATTTTTAGCTTTGGTGGCCATCTTGGATTTCACATCAACATGAATTTTTGCTAGGATCAACTAGACTTCATGGGCAACATTTCTGTAAAGTTTCATGAATATCCATCCAGTAGTTGCAGAGGAGTAGTCGCTACAAATAAAAGTTCACGGACAGACGGACGGACGGACAGACGGACGCCGCACCACGGCATAAGCAGAGATCTGTCGAGCTAAAAATTACCATAATTCTTTTCAATTTATATTCGATTGATTTTTTTTCATTGAACGATGAAAGATAGGTGATTTCAAAGTCATACTCATTCGTGGGCAGATTTCTCATAAAACAGCAGAAAAACGGAGTAAAAACCATGTCCAGTTGAGAAAATTACTCTCGTCGATTGACTTATGACAATTCTACAGACCACATTTTTCAATATATTTTGAAACCAACACATGAAACATGAAGGGAAAACATTCCTACATCGTACCACATTCCCCAATTTTTGAAAAAGATCGAGTTAGAGCCGAAAAAAAAGAAAATATTAAATTCACACTTACCGTCGTATTATCACCTCTTTTTGGAGGCGGTTGCAAGTCTAGTAGGCGTGAAAATATTAGCTCTATTCTACCGCAATATAATTATGAGCAAAAGTATGTGTTTATTCGCTAAATTATCACATTAATTATCATTCTTTTCTTTAAAGCAGTCGGAAAAAAATGAGTGTCACCAAGCAATTTTTCATTTTCACTGTTTTCGACGTTTCCATGGGTTGTATGTGGATGCAAGGAACGACAGCTATCAGTACAGATTAAATACATAATATCAGTCATAGTATGCAGCGAAAAACTAATTACAAATCCAACTACCTTGATTATTTTTCAATGCAGTGTCCACACCCTTCTGTAACAAGAACACAGCAACTTCATGCTGTCCTGCACGTGCAGCCACGTGCAGCGGGGAGTTACCAAAGCTGTCCTGACAGTTCATCTGCGTGACTTTACCACTAGATACCTAGAAGTAAGTGGTTTAGAGTTAAAGGTGGGTCCTTATATTAGTGAGGTGTTACTGAGTATTAGTGCAAGGTAAAATCTGAAGGCAGAACCCGTATTGTAAAGTGACACGTGACAATGCCCCATTCCCATAAATGACATTGAATTGAATTTCATTTTATAGTCTCACCAACATCTAGGGTCATATGGCGACATTCCAGCTTCCATTGGTGGAGGAAGACCCCAGGTGCTCCTACGGGCAAGCCAGCTGGGCAGCTCTGGGCAGCTGGATAGCTGCCTCATATAAAGATTTCTGGTTTCATACATGACATGAACTACACCGAGCTACAAATGTGTCAATGAGCCATTTCCGTTGAAAGTTCCAACATCACAAATTGCATGAACTACTCACCACAGTTTGAACAGTGACTGTCATACAAATTATATACATAAACTACACTCGCCAGATATTCTATTTTGTTGACATGCCACAGTCTGACATCAATTTTGATAACATTCTGAATGAAGTCCAGGGCCTTCCCCAGGAATTTTTTAAGGGATAGTGGCATTAATGCGCGAGGGTGTGGGGTGGGTGCGGGAGGGGGTCCCCTCCTGGATGTCGATTTTTTTTCATGTTTTGAAATAAAATACGGGTTTTGGCATACACCTGACACATTTAAAACATGTTTTAAATATATCTACCAGTCTGCTATAGATAGTACATGTAGATTTTTTTACAGTTTTTTTGTTGTTTTTTTTGGAAAAAGATGATAACACTCAACTTTATACATTGTTTCCTTTGCTGTTCTAGATTTTATTTCATCTTGTAAACTCTTCATTATAGATGTGGTGAAGTTAAGAAGGAGTAATTATATTATTTTTAAGTGAATAACATTTAAAAAAAACACACTTGAAAACGCAGTGTCGTGTGTTTTTTAAGCATCCGAAATAAGGACTATCCGGATTTACATCAACTTTTTACGCTGACATTGTCTTACAATTACTTAACGTCTAAGTCATGTTAACTACATCAAGTCATTAGCGTTTTCGAAAAAAAAAGGTAGGAAACGGTTATAAGTTTATTTAAATGTTATAAAATTGCTGTCTTTATTCATAATTAATCATAATTAATCGTTTTAGTTCAAACACGGAAGCAAATTCAAAACCGGAAGTAACCGAAATTTATAATCTGCAACCCCGAGATTCTTATTATTTTATGTGATTATCGAATAATTTGCGTTTGTGAGATTATTTTCTCATCGTTATCTATTTAAAACGCGATAAAATGGCTGGAGGCACGTCAATTCAACGCTACAATAAAATATAACATAAGTAAATTGTTTTCACATTTGATGACGTAATACGTTTACAGGTCATGTACGCATGGTTGAATTCTTGAATTAGACCCTTATCGCGGAGGTAATTAACACCTCTGTCCCTCTAATCCTTATGAAAACACTCCAATCAGGAGCTAAGGACGTATGCTTGGCAGGAGTTTATGCCTCAAGGCGTTATTTGATCAGATATGTGTTTAATTAACACTGGGATATGAATGTTTTGACCCACTTTTAAGGGATCGCGGCACGGTTTTAAAGGGTCGCGGTCAGATTAAGGATCGCGGCATGTCTGTTTCAAAAGTTAAGGGATCGCGGTGCCGCTACGCCATAAATGGCTGGGGAAGGCCCTGAAGTCTGATATCCATATTGTCGACATGACCCAGACTGACACGACATAAACTACACTTACCAGATATTCAATTTTTTCGACATCTCCCAATCTGGCAGACGACATAAATTCCTCTTCCAGTTGACTAACGTCATGTTGCTCTGCAGCTAAATAAAACATATAGCTTGAATTACATGGAGGCGCATTTGTTACAATTCTGATAAATTCTCAAAATTATTGACAAAACCATATTTGCCATCACAAGGGTAAAAGCTAACAAGAGGTCAATGACCTTGAAGCTCTACTGATTGATTTTGATTTCAGGAAGTAGTCGCTACAGACTTGTTTTTTGAAAATCTATTTTTAACCGTGGCGGCCATCTTGAATTTTCGGCCGACCTGAAATTTTGCTAAGATCAATAAGACATTAAGAGCAACATTCCAGTGAAGTTTCATGAAAATCCGTCAGGTAGTTTCAAAGAAGTAGTCGCTACAAGTTTTCATTATATAACTCTATGTAAACAAAGCAGCCATGTTTAAGGTCAAATCAAAACGATTTTCGACAAGGACCAACATCATGTCATACTGATCATTTTAGAAAAAGTCCCATATCAATATCTCTTATTGTTTTGAAGAAGTAGTCGCTACAAACTTATTTATTTTAAATCTATTTTTAGCTGTGGCGGCCATCTTGAATTTCCGGCCGACCTGAAATTTTTCTGGGATCAACTAGACATCAAGAGCAACATTCCTGTGAAGTTTCATGAACATCCGTCAAGTAGTTTCAGAGGAGTAGTCGCTACAAGTTTTTACTATATAACTCTATGTAACCAAAGATGGCCACTGGCAGCCATGTTTAACGTCGAATCAAAATAATTTTCCACAACGATCTACATCATGTCATGCTGATCATTTTAGAAAAAGTCCCATATCAATATCACTTATAGTTTTCAAGAAGTAGTCGCTACAAACTTATTTTTTAAAAATCTATTTTCAGCTGTGACGGCCATCTTGAATTTCCGGCCGACCTGAAATTTTTCTAGGATCAATTAGACATCAAGAGCAACATTCCTGTAAAGTTTCATGACAATCCGCCAAGTAGTTTCAGAGGAGTAGTCGCTACAAGTTTTTACTATATAACTCTATGTAAACAAAGATGGCCGCTGGCAGCCATGTTTAACGTTGAATCAAAACGATTTTTGACTAGGATCAACATCATGTAATGCTGATCATTTTAGAAAAAGTCCCATATCAATATCACTTATAGTTTTCAAGAAGTAGTCGCTACAAACTTATTTTTTAAAAATCTATTTTTAGCTGTGACGGCCATCTTGAATTTCCGGCTGACCTGAAATTTTTCTAGGATCAATTAGACATCAAGAGCAACATTCCTGTAACGTTTCATGACAATCCGCCAAGTAGTTTCAGAGAAGTAGTCGCTACAAGTTTTTACTATATAACTCTATGTAAACAAAGATGGCCGCTGGCAGCCATGTTTAACGTTGAATCAAAACGATTTTTGACTAGGATCAACATCATGTCATGCTGGTCATTTTAGAAGAAGTCCCATATCAATATCACTTATAGTTTTCAAGAAGAAGTCGCTACAAACTTGTATTTTAAAACTCTATTTTTAGCTTTGGCGGCCATCTTGGATTTCACATCAACATGAATTTTTGCTAGGATCAACTAGACTTTATGGGCAACATTTCTGTAAAGTTTCATGAATATCCATCCAGTAGTTTCAGCTGTGAAGTCGCTACAAATAAAAGTTTACGGACAGACAGACGGACGGACGGACGGACGGACGACGGACGCCGCACCACGGCATAAGCTCTGCTGATCTCTGATCAGTAGAGCTAAAAAAGCAACCAATTACGCCATTGATGAATCTTAATTAGACGAAACTAGTACAAGAGCTGAGTCTGTACTTAACTACAGCCTTTGTCACTCCTCGTAAGTCGTCTTGCTTAGAATGTAAACTACAGAGAATAAATAATGTTCCTGTATTTTCAAACCAGTATTGTCACTGTATTTTAAAACAAATATAAGATTCTGAGTTGCCATCATCTTTTGCAGATCTGGTGTGATGTAGCAGACGGCAGCGACCATTATCAAACGAATAATAACAGCCAACTCTGGATGTAGCAGACGGCAGCGACCATTATCAAACGAATAATAACAGCCAACTCTGGATGTAGCAGACGGCAGCGACCATTATCAAACGAATAATAACAGCCAACTCTGGATGTAGCAGACGGCAGCGACCATTATCAAACAAATAATAACAGCCAAGCTAACCTTCAATGAGTTGTACAATTTCTGGGTTGTTCGAGACAGATTTTGGTTTGAAGCCTTCGGCGTTCACCACGGACACATCCGCGCCATATTGTATCAGCATTGTGACAACATCCTGGTGGGGAATAATTAAAAAATGTAGTACATACATGTATAAATGTGAAAAACAAACACTTTAAAATGTGTCATTTATAAATAAGCCATTTATCCCATTTTGTAACATGTCTAAACATTATCAATGAGAACAAATGGACGACCGGACTGACACATAGATTGAAGGACTGCTGTACATATTTTGTCATACTTTTGTGTCTGTTGACTTGTATGCAGATGCAGACAGACAGATGGACAGACGAATGGATAGACCTATGGATGTCCCTACTTACGGTACCTTAAGTGATTTTTCCTTTATCAAAGGGAATAACCACTTATGCAACAATAGGTTTAAGTGGTAACAGAATGAACTGTATTGAAATCCTTTGTGTTAAGCCACACCTTCTACAATTTAAGGTAGTGAACGGACGGACGGATGGACGGACGGACGGACAGACAGACAGACAGACAGACAGACAAGACAGACAAGACAGACAGACAACCTACCACCCTTCCAGTGTGTGCAGCCTTGTGAAGGGGTGTGTCACCCTGATTGTTTGGTTCATTCACAGATGCACCGTTCTGTTTTGAATACAGAGAAAACAAACTTAGAAGCCATACATGGTAAGGTAAACAAAGTAATATATAGACCATGCATGTTGAGTGTTTCATACATGTATGATAAAATATAAAAAAAAGAATAAATTTTATAGTTAACATGCAAGCTGTATAGCGAGTAAAATATTCAATTACTAAATGAGTTTCATATTTGTTTATGATGAAACCAACACAAATGTAAGATTCCTTTATCATTCAACATTATTTGAGTAAGTTATTCACTAAAGTAAGCAAGAAGTAACTAACGATCCCAATTACCAAACACAATTGGAGCACCTGGTATATTATCGTTGAACATGAAATGATGTTAGCGGTTGATATTACACATGTGGAAGTATAAAATCAAAGGACTGAAGGTCCTGAGAGTCGCCAAGATTGAACAGTGTCTATCTTCTTGATGAGGTTAAAGGTTTTTAAATATTGAGAAAGGTTTTTAAATATTGAGAAAGTAAGAGTTTAAAAAAAAAATTGGGGTAGCAATTTTACGGGAGTTTTTCACACAATTCCATGGGGCCGGGAGGTGGGTTAGAATTCCGTGAGATTTCATCTCACGCCGTGAGGTATCACATGTGTGCAATAACTACAATATTTACGGACATTTAGTTCCCAATTTGTAATCTGGGTCACACGTCATTAGTGGCACATCCAGGTAACTCCATTCATGAAATATATCATACTGACGTCATTTAGATCGAGATATATATATATATGCGTGTATAATTGCGCATAGTATTTCAGTTCCTTTTTCAAAAAAGACACATACGAGGGTTGTCTAAGAAGTGTGTGGACTTTTCTCATAAGTGTTGTATTAGTTGAAAGAATTGTCTCATATTTACGTAAAACAAACTTTGGTCTTTGTTTTTTAAAATAAATAGAACATTAATTTGTTTTCATCAATAATACACACGTAACGTGTTTCCATGGAAACCATATAGGTTCCATTCGGCGCACATCAAATTTCCGTCACTTATTACAACCAATAGATCCTTTTCAATGATCAAATCTACAATTGTCATTGGACCGGGAATTTAGGTCTGCCCGTAACGCGACGTTACGACGTCATTTCCTGTTATTTTGAAGTTTGTAACGGTTTCCGGAGCTGGGATACTGTAAAACATCATCAATTGGTATTAACCTGTTACCCGTTAAACATGACATCAACAGGTGATGTGAAATTGTGGGCAGTGATACAGTTTTGCAAAGATCTCGGGAAAACTCCAACGCAAACTTTCAAATTGATCCAAGAGTTGGGACGGAAATGTAGCAGATCTTTAGTGTTCAAATGGCATGGATGGTTCAAAGATGGTCGTCAATCTATCGCCGATGATGAGCGTTGTGGCCGCTCTCCGAACGTGAGATCAACGATGGTAGAGAAAGTGAAAGGAATGGTTTACGAAGATAGGCGCTTTACTGTCAGAACGTTCGCTGCTGAACTGTGCACTTCCAAGGATACTGTTCACAGAATACTTAAAGATGAACTTCATATGTGTAAAGTAAGTGCTAGATGGGTACCGAGACTTTTGTCCGACGATCATGAAAGCAGGCGTGTGTCATGTTTAGGTAGGACATGTGTTGACGTCAAAGATGACGTTATCGGACAGTTTAGCGTGCGCCGGCTACACGATAGTGATCTGTTATAATTTAATGTCAAATATTACCTGTTTCATGTATTGTCACGATTTTTAAGTTTAATTTCAACAGTTTATTGAATTTTATAATGGTGTGTTAGTTGGTTAATTTCGTTAAATATTTTCAAAGTTATGAGTAAAGTCCACGAACTTCTGAGACAACCCTTGTATATACTGTATACAATGAAAATTATTCACAATCAGTAGTTATATTATTCGGTATATATAACGTTCATGTCAGTCACCTTATGAAATTAAGTTATACTTGATGCAGTTAAAGGAACTACATTCTCGAAGTGCGTAAAGCACCCAATCTGATTTTTTTGGTGTATTAATATGCATAATATTCAGGTAAACCTACAAAAAAGACATGTTTATACTGTATACAATTACAATTATTTCATTATTTCACAATCAGTAGTAATATTTCTCGGTATACATAACGTTCATGTCAGTCACCTTATCAAATTAAGTTGTATTTGAAGCAGTTAAAGGGGACTACATTGCTTACAACAGTAAAGCGTTTTAAAACTTCCTATTCAGAAATTGCACTATATACATATATACACGATTCCAAAGAGTCAGCCATGCTGATGCATGGCGACTCAAAAAATAAGACGATCTGAAACGGCATACAAGCGACTTCATCTGATAAAAAGTTGTATCTGGTACTATCTGCTAAATAAGGTGTTATCTAAGGTTTTTGTTTATTTGGATACACATATTTTGGTGTTTGGATATAAACACATGTTGGTGTTTGGATATACACACATTCTGGTGTTTGGATATACACACATTTTGGTGTTTGGATATACATGTACACACATTTTGGTGTATGGATATATACACATTCTGGTGTTTGGATATACACACATGTTGGTGTTTGGACATACACACATGTTGGTGTTTGGATATAAACACATGTTGGTGTTTGGATATACACACATTATGGTGTTTGGATATACACACATTTTGGTGTTAGGATATACACACATTTTGGTGTTTGGATATACACACATTTTGATGTTTGGATATACCCACATGTTGATGCAAGTTTGGATATACACACATGTTGGTGTTTGCATATACTCACTTTGGTGTTTGCATATACACACATTTTGGTGTTTGAATATACATTTTGGTCTTAGAATATACACATATTTTGGTGTTTGGATATACACACATTTTTGTGTTTGCATATACACACATTTTCGTGTTTGGATATACACACATTTTGGTGTTTGAATATACATTTTGGTCTTAGAATATACACACATTTTGGTGTTTGGATATACACTTTTGGTCTTAGAATATACACACATTTTGGTGTTTGGATATACACACATTTTGGTGTTTGCATATACACACATTTTCGTGTTTGGATATACACACATTTTGGTGTAAGGATATATACATTTTGGTGTTTGCATATACTCACTTTGGTGTTTGCATATACACATATTTTGGTGTTTGGATATACTCACATTTTTGTCTTTGGATATACAGACATTTTATAGTTTGGTTATACACACATTTTGATGTTTGCATGTACACACATTTTGGTGTTTGGATATGCACATGTTCTGATGTTTGGATATACACACATTTTGTTTCTTTGGATATACACACATTTTGGTGTTTGAATATACACATTTTGGTGTTTGGATATACACACATTTTGGTGGTTGGCTATACACTCATTTTGGTTTTGGATATACACACATTCTGGCATTTGGATATACACACATTCTGGCATTTGGATATACACACGTTTTGATGTTTGGATATACACACATTTTGTTTGTTTGGATATATGTTGGTGCTTGGATATACACACATTTTGGTGTTTGGATATACACATGTTTTGGTGTTTGGATATACACACATTTTAGTCTTTGGATATACAAAAATTTGGTGTCTGGATGCACACACATTTTGGTCTTTGGATATACACACACTTTGCAGAAATAAGGCACTGTCAGGCATTCTTTTAAAATACTTATGTAAACAGAAGATCATTTTAATCAATATGTATGCTGTCCTATTCTGTTTGAAATATTACAAAGCCTATGTAGGCTCAGAAACATGTTAAAAATAATAAAATAGTACTGTAAACTGCATTAACCTACATACAAGACCATCTGTTTTAAGAGTTCAGAGAGTCATGTCCAATCCATTACCACCCCCGCCCACCCCAAACCCCAATTGCAACTCCTGGGTTCACAAATAGATATCACACTAGTAAAACAGGTCCAAACTGGATCACATGCTTTACACACTATCAATGTAAATATAATAATCAATACAAATGTATATACTCCAGTAACAAGTTTTCTATTTACACAAGTGGCCAACTTAGATTAAGACACTGCTGCAATGAATAGTAATGTGTGATTTAATGTATACGCTTGTATGTCATATAAATATTACAGTTAAAAACTTTAAGTTTGTGCACGACGACTATTAGAAATACAGAAATTGGAGGTTAAACATTAAAAATGGAAGCCCAAGACAAGACACTGCTACAATGCATACGTAATGTGTGATTTAATGTATACGTTTGTATTTTATATGAATATTACACTTAAACACTTTAAGTGTGTGCTTGTGCATGACGAATTCTGATTATTAAAAACACAGAAATTGGAGGTTTTTAAAACATTAAAAATGGAAGCCCGTGGACAAGAAACAGAGGAACTAAATGAATCTTATACTGAGGCATCTGAGGAAGATTTTGATTTTTCGTGTGACCCGTGCAGCACAGATGGGCCTCAGTTGCCCGCTGCTGGATTCTGTGTGGACTGTCAAAATTACTTATGTGAGACGTGTTATAAGTATCACTGTCGACCACTGCCTACAAGAAACCATGTTCTGTTGGATAAACATGTCATGCCACAGCAGAAAAATCCAAAATTGGCTAAGGACATGCTCACTGAGAAATGTCCGCAGCATGAAGAAAAATCCACAAAATACTACTGTCGATCACATGATCAGCTTGGCTGCAGCGTTTGTATGACCATCGGTCATAAAAGTTGTGACGGTGTCGACTATATAGCGGACATTTCTAAGGGAATAGAAGACAGTACAGACTACAAAGACTTCCTTAAGAAACTTACCAATATAGAAGGTGAGTTTACCAACAATAGCAGTAAAACAAAAGAGAATATTTCCCAATCAGAAGCGTGTTACTCTGGAGCAGTCGACGATATAAGAAAACTGAGAAAGGAAATAAACAATATGTTTGACAGACTAGAGAATGAAATAGTGAAAGAAGCAAAAGACATCCAAGATGAGGATATTGACAAAATGAACTCCATATCAGCAGCGTGTGAAGTGGCTCTACAAGAGATTCAGACACTGAACTCTGACCTGGAGATGCTAATAAAGTCTAAGAAAAATCAAAAGCTGTTTATCCAAATGAACAAGGGGCAGAAAGATATGAGGAGACTAGAAGATGCTTCAGCCAAGATGGAGACTGAGAACATGACGAGGCAATATACGTTTGTACCTGAAGGACAGATAAACACCATACTGAGTAACCTGAAAGTATTTGGTCAACTAAAACTGAAGAAATATCTGGTGATCAATCAAGCGCGAGATATCAACGTGAAACTAAACACTGACCAGTGGGGCACGTGCTGGGTCACCGGTTCAACGATACTGTCAGACGGAAGACTCGCCGTGACTGATTATCAAAATAACACCGTCAAACTGATCAACATAAACCAAAACTGGATCACGGCTCATTTGACTTTGGCCAACGGTCCATGGGATATTACAGAGACAAACAAAGGTGAAGTTGCCGTAACTCTCGTTAATAAGAAGGCGATTCAATTTCTGACAGTAAAAGACACTCTGTCTGCAGGTAGGGAGATGCAAGTCGATGGAAAATGTCGTGGTATAGCGAGATGGAGAGACAGACTTGCCGTCACATTCATAAGCCCGCCAAAGGTCGAAATTATGGAAATGAACGGTACCGTGTTGAAACTTATTTCTACGATTCCAAGTGGCGTTCAACTATTCAAAAGTCCGGAAAACATAACCATCAGTCCTGACCAATCAACGTTATATGTGTCGGATAAAGGCAACCACTCTGTGACCAGTCTGAACATGGACAGTGAAGTTTGGGCAGTATACAGAGACAAGGACTTAAAGAGTCCAGCAGGGATATGTTCCGACATTAAGGGGAACGTTTATATATGTGGGCACTCATCTAACAACGTGCACCAAACAACGGCCAAATTTGACAACGTTCAGATACTGCATAATAAATGCGGTGCTCTGAATGGACCGTGTTCAGTCACATGCAGTGAGAAGGGAGACCAGCTCTATATTGGAACGCAGGACAACAACAACATGAAAGTGTTCCAGCTTATTATTTAATGAATATTGGATAAGTTTGGTATTTTTGGTATGAAAAACATGACATGACGAAGGTATGTCAAACTTACTTTCTCCGGATGTTGACACTTTTGTCAACATTGGGAGAAAGTGAATTTCTTGCCGTCTTGACATGCAAGTTTATTATACACATATCTATAGAGGAGAGTAAGCAGTTCATTGACTTTCTATAATAAGCCTCATATTATGTAAAACAGTGACCTAGATCCCAGTCAAGAACGAATCTGAATCATTCGGATGAGACTAAGGCTAATGTCACATGAAAAATCCTTGTTGTTTAGAAATTCTAACCCCACACTAACTAACCCATTTTTGTTTTTATTTCTTCTTTGTGGTATTTTTTTTTTTTTGAAAACCACGTGTACGTAGCTGTGATTTTGCATACAGATTGCTAAATGGCTGATTGAGTCACAAAATATAACAAAGGTCTGTTATATTACCTGCAAAATTCACAGTAACGTTAAAATATAATCATTCATGCAAATTCCAATATAAATAAGATGTACTGTATTTTGTCCGAGCGAAATGCCACATACAAAACATTGAAAATGCACTGATTTTTTTTAAAGGAGTGTGGATGCTAATATTATGGGTGGCGCTCTAGGGGAAATACGGTATATACACATATCAATCATTTTAACACTTCCATAATCTTTAATGAACCCTATATGATAGCAATGTTTCACAATCGATGTGCAAATAAATATGTTCAACCTAAATATTATAGGATTCAACAACTTCATAAAACATTTGACAAAGATGGCAGAGATAAAACACAGTCGCAAAGATTACCAGACAAATTCACCGATATCAATGTTAGCTAGATTGTCTCATGTACAATAACTATTTACTGGTTGTGCTGAGTACTTACAGGCTGGCTATGCTTATTAAATGTAAAAAGATTTGTGTTTGTTTGTCTGGTGTTTTACGTCATTTTCAACAAATGTAGTTATATATGACGGTTGATTTTTTTGTGGTGGAGGCAGATCATCCACTTTTCGTGGGTAGAACCAGTACTGTACATCTCCCACCATCCATAAGAATCAACACTTCCTCACTTACATGTCGAGCACCCAGTGGGATTCGAACCCGCAGCGGTGAGAGGCAAGAAGGTTTACAGTCATTTGTCTCTCCATCTGTCAGTACGTTCGTTACCATATCTCCTCCTAAACCGCTAAACGGAATTCAACCAAACTTAGGGTATCACTTCACCATATGATGACGGCGTGCAAGAGCAACATTATTTTCGCTCCGCACCCAGTGGCCCTCAGTGGGGGTCAAATGGTCAAATACACTAACAAGAGGCCCAAGAGGGCCTGTGAACGCTCTACTGGCTGTTATACCATTGATGAATCGAGTCGTACTACATGGTGTCTAGAGTGTACACAAGGTTTTTCAAGTATTTGACCTAGTGACCTAGTTTTTGACCCCATGGGACCCATTTTCGAACTTGACCAAAATATAATGAAGACAACATTTCGACAAAGTTTCATCAAGATCGGGTCAGAAATATGGCCTCTAGAGTGTACTAGTGACCTAGTTTTTGACCCTGTGTGACCCTGTGTGACCCTGTGTGACCCATTTTCGAACTTTAGCAAGCTATAATTGAGACAAATATTCTGACAAAATTGCATAAGATCGGGTCAAAAATATGGCCTCTAGAGTGTACACACGGTTTTTCCAAAGTTTGACCTAGTGACCTAGTTTTTAACACCATGTGACCCATTTTTGAACTTGACCAAGATATAATTAAGACAAACATTTTGACAAAGAGTGTACACAAGGTTTTTCCAATATTTGACCTAGTGACCTAGTTTTTAACCCCATGTGACCCATTTTCAAACTTGACCAAGATATAATTAAGACAAACATTCTGACAAAGTTGCATCAAGCTCGGGTCAAAAATATGGCCTCTAGAGTGTACACAAGGTTTTTCCAATATTTGACCTAGTGACCTAGTTTTTAACTTCATGTGACCCATTTCCAAACTTGATCAAGATATAATTAAGATAAACAATTTGACAAAATATCATCAAGATTGGGTAACAAATATGACCTCTAGAGTGTACACAAGTTTTTTCAAGTATTTGACCTAGTGACCTAGTTTTTGACCCCACATGACCCATTTTTGAACTTGACCGAGATTTCATTGAGACAAACATTCTGACAAAGTGTCATCAAGATCGGGTCAAAAATACGGCTTCTAGAGTGTACACAAGGTTTTTCAAGTATTTGACCTAGTGACCTAGTTTTTAACCCCATGTGACCCATTTTCAAACTTGACCAAGATATAATTAAGACAAACATTCTGACAAAGTGGCATCAAGCTCGGGTCAAAAATATGGCCTCTAGAGTGTACACAAGGTTTTTCCAATATTTGACCTAGTGACCTAGTTTTTAACTTCATGTGACCCATTTCCGAACTTGATCAAGATATAATTAAGATAAACAATTTGACAAAATATCATCAAGATTGGGTAACAAATATGACCTCTAGAGTGTACACAAGTTTTTTCAAGTATTTGACCTAGTGACCTAGTTTTTGACCCCACATGACCCATTTTTGAACTTGACCGAGATTTCATTGAGACAAACATTCTGACAAAGTGTCATCAAGATCGGGTCAAAAATACGGCTTCTAGAGTGTACACAAGGTTTTTCAAGTATTTGACCTAGTGACCTAGTTTTTAACCCCATGTGACCCATTTTCAAACTTGACCAAGATATAATTAAGACAAACATTCTGACAAAGTTGCATCAAGCTCGGGTCAAAAATATGGCCTCTAGAGTGTACACAAGGTTTTTCCAATATTTGACCTAGTGACCTAGTTTTTGACCCCACATGACCCATTTTCGAACTTGACCGAGATTTCATTGAGACAAACAATTAAGATTAACATTCTGACAAAGTTGCATCAAGCTCGGGTCAAAAATATGGCCTCTAGAGTGTACACAAGGTTTTTCCAATATTTGACCTAGTGACCTAGTTTTTAACTTCATGTGACCCATTTTCGAACTGATCAAGATATAATTAAGATAAACAATTTGACAAAGTTTCATCAAGATTGGGTAACAAATATGACCTCTAGAGTGTACACAAGTTTTTTCAAGTATTTGACCTAGTGACCTAGTTTTTGACCCCACATGACCCATTTTTGAACTTGACCGAGATTTCATTAAGACAAACATTCTGACAAAGTTTCATCAAGATCAGGTCAAAAATATGGCCTCTAGAGTGTACACACGGTTTTTCCAAAGTTTGACCTAGTGACCTAGTTTTTAACACCATGTGACCCATTTTTGAACTTGACCAAGATATAATTAAGACAAACATTTTGACAAAGTTTCATCAAGATTGGGTCAGAAATACGGCTTCTAGAGTGTACACAAGGTTTTTCAAGTATTTGACCTAGTGACCTAGTTTTAAACCCCATGTGACCCATTTTCAAACTTGACCAAGATATAATTAAGACAAACATTCTGACAAAGTTGCATCAAGCTGGGGTCAAAAACATGGCCTTTAGAGTGTACACAAGGTTTTTCCAATATTTGACCTAGTGACCTAGTTTTTGACCCCACATGACCCATTTTCGAACTTGACCGAGATTTCATTGAGACAAACATTCTGACAAAGTTTCATGATGATTGCATCAGAAATGTGGCCTCTAGAGTGTACACAAGCAAAAGTTAACGGACGGACGGACGACGGACGACGGACGACGGACGACGGAAGACGGACAACACACCATCCCATAAGCTCTGCTGGCCCTTGGCCAGTAGAGCTAAAAATTCAATTACACTCATTTTTTCATATTTTTTTCACATAACCTGGTATATGTATATGTAATTGTCTATGAAAGATAAACAACATATCAAACGATTTTATTATTTCATCGGTGGGGACTCTGGGAAGGGGCATCAAATACACTAATTATTTACAGCGTCATTTTTCCCAATCTCATTAATATCACACTACGATACTCTACACTACTAAGGATCTCACAATGCTGCATTGGAGGTCACTTCAGATTGACCTTACAATTAGCCATCAGATTTCAGCCTACAAAATCACAGGTACCGGTTTAAAAAAAAAAAAAAAAAAAAAAAGTTATATTCTATTAAATACTGAAGGTCAGCATCGAGGAAATCCCAAAATATAGGCATGCATCTCTAAACAACAGCTGCAGTGTTAGTTTTTGAAGTCCCACAGAGCTGTCATATGCTGCAATCAACTCAGGAATAAATTATCTTTCCAATAACATACATTTTCATATGTCCACACCACATAAGAAAAGCTCTGGTGCTCGAAAAACACAGAAAACGTACCTGTTTTTAAAAATCGACTCTAAGCCAGTCCGTATTATTCGCCTATACAGACCCCCGTAGACCGCCGTTTAGCCTTTGTAGAAGCTCCCGCGGACATAACAACTCATCGACACTATTCCTTACGCACAATATGTCTTTATCCATGCAATAAATAAGTCCAAGTACCTTTCCGACGATCAAAAGTACACGTTTTCAAAAATCTCAGTATCCCACGACGCCATTTGCATTGAGAATGCCGGAAGTTGATAGCAAAGCCGCAGAAATACTTGTTAAATACTTGTGATCGTCGGAAAGGTACTTGGACATTATTTATTGCACGGATAAAGACATATTGTGCGTAAGGAATAGTGTCGATGAGTTGTTATGTCTGCGGGAGCTTCTACAAAGGCTAAACAGCGGTCTACGGGGGTCTGTATAGGCGAATAATACGGACTGGCTTAGAGTCGATTTTTAAAAACAGGTACGTTTTCTGTGTTTTTCGAGCACCAGAGCTTTTCTTATGTGGTGTGGACATACGAAAGTGTATGTTATTGGAAAGATAATTTATTCCCGAGTTGATTGCAGCATATGACAGCTCTGTGGGACTTCAAAAACTAACACTGCAGCTGTTGTTTTGAGATGCATGCCTATATTTTGGGATTTCCTCGATGCTGACCTTCAGTATTTAATAGAATATAACTTTTTTTTTTTTTTTTTTTTTTTTTTAAACCGGTACCTGTGTACAAAATAGCTTGATATAGACTGCTTCACTGCTCATGTCGCGTTTCAGTAAAACGCTGAGGAGCAGTCTAAGCTCAGTATTGAAAGAGACAATGCCAGTAACTTTTAGCTTATAGTACACAAAAAATTGTTAATTTCACAACAACCATTATTAAATATTTGCTGAATAAAACCAAGATTGTTTGACGGAATTCAACAGCGGTACGAAAAAAAGAAGTACCGCTTCCTAAGGTTGAACTCGTAAGCCACAATAAAATTACACTTGTGGGTAATAATAATAGAACGTCGCAATAGCCTACCTCGCTACCAACTGCACTAAGTGGGCCAGATGTATTAATACATGTACAAACAAGAGGCCCAAGAGGGCCTGTGGACGCTCTACTGGCTAACACGGCTCTTATAACATCAATGAAGCGAGTGACTGCCATTAAAAAACAGCTTTTTGATTAAATCAAGGGCCATAACTAAAGAATCTGGTAAAGTTTGGTAAAGATCAGATGAAAATGAAGG
Source organism: Cyrtodaria siliqua (assembly GCA_037043455.1). NCBI lineage: Eukaryota > Metazoa > Mollusca > Bivalvia > Adapedonta > Hiatellidae > Cyrtodaria > Cyrtodaria siliqua. The sequence goes on along the minus strand of JAWPHD010017144.1, from coordinate 12,166 downwards.
CCCTACCATATTAACGAGGCAAAATATAGCATTTTTAACTAAATCAAGAGACATAACTCCTCTGTTACTGGTTCAACTGGTCCAACATAGAGCTAAAAAAAAACAACAAATAATAATAACAATAATAATTTTAAAAAAAAAATAAAAAAAAATAAAAATTACAAATAATAATTAAAAAATTTAAAAAAAAATTATTAAAAAAAAAAAAAAGAGGCCCAAGAGGGCCTGTGGACGCTCTACTGGCTAACATGGCTCTTATAACATCAATGAAGCGAGTGACTGCCATTTACGTTTTTTTGAAAGTTTCAGGCAAAAAACAGCTTTTTGACTAAATCAAGGGCCATAACTAAAGAATCTGGTAAAGTTTGGTAAAGATCAGATGAAAAATGAAGGCCATACCGTATTAACGAGGCAAAATATTGCATTTATTTCTGGTCCAACATGGAGCTAAAAAAAAAAAAAAAAAAATCTGAAAAAAAAAAAATCTGAAAAAAAGGAATAATTTCAAAATAAATAAATAATTATATAAAAAATAATAATAATTAAAAAAAAAAATAAAAAAAAAATAAATAAATAAATAAAAAAAAAAATAAAAAAATAAATAAAAAAAATAAAAATAATAATAATTAAAATAACAAGAGGCCCAAGAGGGCCTGTGAACGCTCTACTGGCTGTTATACCATTGATGAATCGAGTCGTACTACATGGTGTCTAGAGTGTACACAAGTTTTTTTAAGTATTTGACCTAGTGACCTAGTTTTTGACCCCATGTGACCCATTTTCGAACTTGACCAAAATATAATTAAGACAACATTTCGACAAAGTTTCATCAAGATCGGGTCAGAAATATGGCCTCTAGAGTGTATTAGTGACCTAGTTTTTGACCCTGTGTGACCCTGTGTGACCCATTTTGGAACTTTAGCAAGCTATAATTGAGACAAATATTCTGACAAAATTGCATCAAGATCGGGTCAAAAATATGGCCTCTAGAGTGTACACACGGTTTTTCCAAAGTTTGACCTAGTGACCTAGTTTTTAACACCATGTGACCCATTTTTGAACTTGACCAAGATATAATTAAGACAAACATTTTGACAAAGTTTCATCAAGATTGGGTCAGAAATACGGCTTCTAGAGTGTACACAAGGTTTTTCAAGTATTTGACCTAGTGACCTAGTTTTTAACCCCATGTGACCCATTTTCAAACTTGATCAAGATATAATTAAGACAAACATTCTGACAAAGTTGCATCAAGCTCGGGTCAAAAATATGGCCTCTAGAGTGTACACAAGGTTTTTCCAATATTTGACCTAGTGACCTAGTTTTTGACCCCACATGACCCATTTTCGAACTTGACCGAGATTTCATTGAGACAAACAATTAAGATAAACATTCTGACAAAGTTGCATCAAGCTCGGGTCAAAAATATGGCCTCTAGAGTGTACACAAGGTTTTTCCAATATTTGACCTAGTGACATAGTTTTTAACTTCATGTGACCCATTTTCGAACTTGATCAAGATATAATTAAGAAAAACAATTTGACAAAGTTTCATCAAGATTGGGTAACAAATATGACCTCTAGAGTGTACACAAGTTTTTTCAAGTATTTGACCTAGTGACCTAGTTTTTGACCCCACATGACCCATTTTTGAACTTGACCGAGATTTCATTAAGACAAACATTCTGACAAAGTTTCATCAAGATCAGGTCAAAAATATGGCCTCTAGAGTGTACACACGGTTTTTCCAAAGTTTGACCTAGTGACCTAGTTTTTAACCCCATGTGACCAATTTTCAAACTTGACCAAGATATAATTAAGACAAACATTCTGACAAAGTTGCATCAAGATCGGGTCAAAAATATGGCCTTTAGAGTGTACACAAGGTTTTTCCAATATTTGACCTAGTGACCTAGTTTTTGACCCCACATGACCCATTTTCGAACTTGACCGAGATTTCATTGAGACAAACATTCTGACAAAGTTTCATGATGATTGCATCAGAAATGTGGCCTCTAGAGTGTACACAAGCAAAAGTTAACGGACGGACGACGGACGACGGACGGACGACGGAAGACGGACAACACACCATCCCATAAGCTCTGCTGGCCCTTGGCCAGTAGAGTTAAAAATGAATAATAATATAAAAAAGACAGATGTAAAATCTGGTAAAGTTTGGCAAAGATCAGATGCAAAATGAAGGCCTTATCGTACGCAAGGCATATTATAGCATTTTTAACAAAATCAAGGGCCATAACTCCGCTGTTACTTGTCCGATCTGGTTGGTTTTCGAACTTGATCAAGCTTTCATAGACATTAACAATTTCATGAAGTTTGGTAAAGATCGGATGAAAAATGAAGGCGCTATCGTCTTAACGAGGCAAAATATATAATTTTGAAGTAAATCAAGGGCCATAACTCCGATGTTACTGGTCCGATATGGCTGGTTTTTCGAACTTGTCTGAGCTTTTATTGATATTAACAATCTGATAAAGTTTGGTAAAGATCGGATGAACAATGAAGCCCCTATAGTCTTAACGAGGCAAAATATAGCATTTTTAACTAAATCAAGGACCATAACTCCCCTGTTACTATTCCGATATGGCTGGTTTTCGAACTTGTCCAAGCTTTCATTGATATTAACAATCTGATAAAGTTTGGTAAAGATCGGATGAACAATGAAGCCCCTATCGTCTTAACGAGGCAACATATAGCATTTTTAACTAAATCAAGGGCCATAACTTCGCCGTTAATGGTCCGATATGGCTGGTTTTCAAACTTGTTCGAGCTTTCAACGACATTAACAATCTGATAAAGATTGGTAAAGATCGGATGAACAATGAAGTCCCTATCGTCTTAACAATGCAAAATATAGCGTTTTTAACTAAATCAAGGGCTACAACTCCGCTGATACTAGTCGGATATGGCTGGTTTTCGAACTTGTCCAAGCTTTCATTGATATTAACAACGTGGTAAAGTTTGGTAAAGATAGGATGAACAAGAGGCCCAAGAGGGCCTGTGGACGCTCTACTGGCTAACATGGCTCTTATAACATCAATGAAGCGAGTGACTGCCATTTACGTTTTTTTGAAAGTTTCAGGCAAAAAACAGCTTTTTGACTAAATCAAGGGCCATAACTAAAGAATCTGGTAAAGCTTGTAAAGATTAGATGAAAAATGAAGGCCATACCGTATTAACGAGGCAAAATATAGCATTTATTTCTGGTCCAACATAGAGATAAAAAAAAAAAAAAAAAATCTGAAAAAAATGGAATAATTTCAAAAAAAAAAAAATATGAAAAAAAAATAATAATTAAAAAAAATCAATAAAAAAAAAAAAAAATAATAATAATAAAAAAAAAAAAATCAATAAATCAATATATAAAAACAAAAAAACATAATGATTAAAATAAAAATGAATAATAATATAAAAAAGACAGTTGTAAAATCTGGTAAAGTTTGGCAAAGATCAGATGCAAAATGAAGGCCTTATCATAAGTAGGACGAGGCATATTATAGCATTTTTAACAAAATCAAGGGCCATAACTCCGCTGTTACTTGTCCGATCTGGTTGGTTTTCGAACTTGACCAAGCTTTCATAGACATTAACAATTTCATAAAGTTTGGTAAAGATCGGATGAAAAATGAAGGCGCTATCGTCTTAACGAGGCAAAATATATCATTTTGAAGTAAATCAAGGGCCATAACTCCGATGTTACTGGTCCGATATGGCTGGTTTTCGAACTTGTCTGAGCTTTCATTGATATTAACAATCTGATAAAGTTTGGAAAAGATCGGATGAACAATAAAGCCCCTATAGTCTTAACGCGGCAAAATATAGCATTTTTAACTAAATCAAGGGCCATAACTCCGCTGTTACTATTTCGATATGGCTGTTTTTCGAACTTGTCCAAGCTTTCTTTGATATTAACAATCTGTTCAAGTTTGGTAAAGATTGGATGAACAATGAAGCCCCTATTGTCTTAACGAGGCAAAATATAGCATTTTTAACTAAATCAAGGGCCATAACTTCCCCGTTATTGGTCCGATATGGCTGGTTTTCAAACTTGTTCGAGCTTTCAACGACATTAACAATCTGATAAAGATTGGTAAAGATCGGATGAACAATGAAGCCCCTATCGTCTTAACAATGCAAAATATAGCATTTTTAACTAAATCAAGGGCTACAACTCCGCTGATACTAGTCCGATATGGCTGGTTTTCAAACTTGTCCGAGCTTTCATTGATATTAACAACGTGGTAAAGTTTGGTAAAGATAGGATGAAAAACGAAGGCCCTATCGTCTTAACGAGGCAAAATATAGCAATATAGCATTTTTAACTAAATCAAGGACCATAACTCCGCTGTTACTGGTCCGATCTGGCTGGTTTTCAAACTTGTCCGAGCTTTCATTGATATTAACAATGTGGTAAAATTTGGTAAAGATAGGAAGAAAAATGAAGGCCCTATCGTCTTAACGAGGCAAAATTTAGCAATATAGCATTTTTAACTAAATCAAGGGCCATAACTCCGCTGTTACTTGTCCAATCTGGCTGGTTTTCAAACTCATCCGAGCTTTCATTGATATTAACAACCTGTTAAAGTTTGGTAAAGATCGGATAAAAAATGAAGGCCCTATCGTCTTAACGAGACAAAAGTTAACAACGGACGACGGACGACGGACGGACGACGGACAACTCGGCATCCCAAACATCGATAATGACTGAGGGTAGGCACCCAGTAGGACCACAAACAGCGATAAGGACTGACTATAAACATTGATAAGGACTGAGGGTAGGCGCCTAGTATGACTAAAAACGACGATAAGGACTGAGGGTAGGCACCCAATATGACTATAAACGTCGATAAGGGCTGAGGGTAGGCACCCAGTATGACTACAAACGACGATAAGGACTGAGGGTAGGCACCCATTATGACAAAAACGTCGATAAGGACTGAGGGTAGGCACCCAGTATGACTACAAACGACGATAAGGACTGAGGGTAGGCACCCATTATGACTATAAACATCGATAAGGACCGAGGGTAGGCACCCAGTATGACTAAAAACGATGATAAGGACTGAGGGTAGGCACCCATTATGACTATAAACATAGATAAGGACTGAGGGTAGGCGCCCAGTATGAGACTATGACTAAAAACGACGATAAGGACTGAGGGTAGGCACCCATTATGACTATAAACATCGATAAGGACTGAGGGTAGGCGCCCAGTATGACTAAAAACGACGATAAGGACTGAGGGTAGGCACCCAGTAGGACTCCAAACGACGATAAAGACTGAGGGTGGGCACCCAGTAGGACTCCAAACAGCGATAAGGACTGAGGGTAGGCACCCATTATGAAAATAAACATCGATGAGGACTGAGGGTAGGCACCCAGTATGACTAAACACGACGAAATGGACTGAGGGTAGGCACCCAATATGACTAAAAATGACGATAAGGACTGAGAGTAGGCACCCAGTAGGACTCCAAACGACGATAAGGATTGAGGGTAGGCACCCAGTATGACTCGAAACGACGATAAGGACTGGGGGTAGGCACCCAGTAGGACTCCAAACATCGATAATGACTGAGGGTAGGCACCAAGTATGACTACAAACGACGATAAGGATTGAGGGTAGGCACCCAGTAGGACTATAAACGACGATAAGGACTGAGGGTAGGCACCCAGTAGGACTCCAAACGACGATAAGGACTGAGGGTAGGCACCCATTATCACTATAAACGATGATAAGGACTGAGGGTAGGCACCCATTATGACTATAAACATCGATAAGGAATAAGGGTAGGCACCCAGTATGACTAAAAACGATGATAAGGACTGAGGGTAGGCACCCATTATGACTATAAACATCGATAAGGACTAACTGTAGGCACCAAGTATGACTAAAAATGACGATAAGGACTGAGGGTAGGCACCCAGTAGGACCACAAACAGCGATAAGGACTGACTATAAACATCGATAAAGAATGAGGGTAGGCACCCAGTACGACTACAAACGACAATAAGGACTGAGGGTAGGCACCCATTATGACTATAAACGTCGATAAGGACTGAGGGTAGGCACCCAGTATGACTACAAACGACGATAAGGACTGAGGGTAGGCACCCATTATGACTATAAACATTGATAAGGACTGAGGGTAGGCGCCCAGTATGACTAAAAACGACGATAAGGACTGAGGGTAGGCACCCAGTAGGACTCCAAACGACGATAAGGACTGAGGGTGGGCACCCAGTAGGACTCCAAACAGCGATAAGGACTGAGGGTAGGCACCCATTATGAAAATAAACATCGATGAGGACTGAGGGTAGGCACCCAGTATGACTAAACACGACGATAAGGACAGGGTAGGCACCCAGTATGACTAAAAACGACGATAAGGACAGAGTAGGCATCCAGTAGGACTCCAAACGACGATAAGGACTGAGGGTAGGCACCCATTATGACTATAAACATCGATAAGGACTAAGGGTAGGCACCCAGTATGACTAAAAACGATGATAAGGACTGAGGGTAGGCGCCCATTATGACTATAAACATCGATAAGGACTAAAGGTAGGCACCCAGTATGACTAAAAACGACGATAAGGACTGAGGGTAGGCACCCAGTAGGACCACAAACAGCGATAAGGACTGACTATAAACATCGATAAAGACTGAGGGTAGGCACCCAGTACGACTACAAACGACGATAAGGACTGAGGGTAGGCACCCATTATGACTATAAACGTCGATAAGGCCTGAGGGTAGGCACCCAGTATGACTACAAACGACGATAAGGACAGGGTAGGCACCCATTATGACTATAAACATCGATAAGGACTGAGGGTAGGCGCCCAGTATAACTAAAAACGACGATAAGGACTGAGGGTAGGCACCCAGTAGGACTCCAAACGATGATAAGGACTGAGGGTGGGCACCCAGTAGGACTCCAAACAGCGATAAGGACTGAGGGTAGGCACCCATTATGAAAATAAACATCGATGAGGACTGAGGGTAGGCACCCAGTATGACTAAACACGACGATAAGGACTGAGGGTAGGCACCCAGTATGACTAAAAACGACGATAACGACTGAGAGTAGGCATCCAGTAGGACTCCAAACGACGATAAGGACTGAGGGTAGGCACCCAGTACGGAACGACTATAAATGACGATAAGGAGTAGGCACCCAGTATGCCCAGTATGACATTTTATAATCTACAAACTGCTTTTATGAATCAGACTATATGTCGCAGCAAGACTACTTATTTAAAAAGATTTAATTAAGCTAGTTAATGAAGAAGAAAAAAGAAAAATGAAGATACAACTTCAAAATCTTTGATTTTGGCTGCCATTTTGGATTATTGCCGCCATATTGGATTTTTTTCCGGAAGTGTAAATGACTGCAAAATATACCCAATATATATTGTGACATCTCTGAATGTTTTTAACTTCCTATGACAAATAAAAAAAAAGTTATTGGAGGATTCCAGAAAACGACGATTTTTCTTCATTTTGCAACTTTTAAGCCCCAAAAAAAGGCATTTAGCATCAGCAGATTTTGGAAGATTTTTAGTATGTTATACAAGGCACCCTATATATGGCGTATGCCAAAAATCGCTTGTGTTCGAATTTATTCCTTTATTTTACAATATTTTCATAAAAGACCTCTACTAATAAGCTCTGCTGGCCTTCGGCCAGTAGAGCTAAAAATAAAAAATTTAAAAAATAATTAATTTTTTTTTTTTTTTTTAAAGAAACAAGAGGCCCAAGAGGGCCTGTGGACGCTCTACTGGCTAACATGGCTCTTATAACATCAATGAAGCGAGTGACTGCCATTAACGTTTTTTTGGAAGTTTCGGGCAAAAAACAGCTTTTGAACTAAATCAAGGGCCATAACTAAAGAATCTGTTAAAGTTCGGTAAAGATCAAATGAAAATGAAGATCATACCGAATTAATGAGGCAAAATATAGCATTTTTAACTAAATCAAGAGCCATAACTCCTCTGTTACTTGTCCGACTGGTCCAACATAGAGCTAAAAAAATAAATATTAATTCAAAAAAAATAAAAGAAAAAATTCAAAAAAAATAAAAAATTAAAAAAAAAAATAAAAAAAAAAAAAAAAAAAAAAAATTAAAAAAAAAAAAGAAATATATTAATTTAAAAAAATAATTAAAACAAGAGGCCCAAGAGGGCCTGTGGACACTCTACTGGCTAACATGGCTCTTATAACATCAATGAAGTGAGTGACTGCCATTTACATTTTTTTGAAAGTTTCGGGCAAAAAACAGCTTTTTAACTAAATCAAGGGCCATAACTAAAGAATCTGGTAAAGTTGGTAAAGATCAGAAAAATGAAGGCCCAACCGTATTAACGAGGCAACATATAGCATGTTTAACTAAATCAAGAACACCTCTGTTACTGGTCCGACTGGTCGAACATAGAGCTAAAAAAAATAAAAATTTAAAAAATTTAAAAAAATTTAAAAAAAAATATAAAAAAAGAAAGAAAAAAAAGAAAACGAAAAAAAAGAAGATATTTAAAAAAAAAAATATTTAAAAAAAATAAAAATATTCAAAAAAAAATTCAAAAAAAGATTAAAAAAATAAATAAAATCAATCAAAAAGAAACAAAAAAAAATTAAAAAAAAAATTTAAAAAAAAATAATTCAAAAAAAAAATCCCTATACATGTCTGTAAAACATGTGACCCTTGGGGCGGGGTCAAATATGACCCGAGGGTTACCATTTGAACAAACTTGGTAAAGGACCATAAACTTATAGCAAATGCAAAATATTAAACCTCTGGCTCATGCAGTTCCAGAGAAGAATTTTTTTTCCAGTTTTTCCCTATACAAGCATTTATGTAAAACTGTGAATCCCCGGGGCGGGGCCAGATGTGACCCCAGGGTCCCCATTTGAACAAAATAGGTAAAGGACCATAAGCTTATAGCAACAGCAAAATATTAAACCTCTGGCTCTTGCAGTTTCAGAGAAGAGATTTTTTAAGTTTTTCCCTATACATGTCTATGTAAAACATGTGACCCTTGGGGCGGGACCAAATGTGACCCCAGGGTCACTATTTGAACAAACTTGGTAAAGGACCATAAGCTTATAATAAATGTAACATATCAAACCTCTGACTCTTGTAGTTGGCGAGTAGAAGATTTTTAAAAAAAAATCCTATATAAGTCTATGTAAAACTGTGACCCTCGGGGCGGGGACAAATTTGACCCCCGGGTCACCATTTGAACAAACTTAGTAGAGGATCATAAGCTGATGCTACATGTATTACATGAGAGCTCTGTGCCAAGTGGTTCCAGAGAAGAAGATTTTTTTCAGTTTTTCCCTATACAAGCCTATGTAAAACTGCGACCCCCGGGGTGGGGCCAAATGTGACCCCTGGGTCACCATTTGAACAAACTTGATAGAGGACCACAAGCTTATAGCAAATGCAAAATATTAAACCTCTGGCTCTTGCAGTTTCAGAGAAGAAGATTTTTTAAGTTTTTCCCTATACATGTCTATGTAAAACATGTGACCCTTGGGGCGGGGCCAAAAGTGACCCGAGGGTCACCATTTGAACAAACTTGGTAAAGGACCATAAGCTTATAGTAAATGCAAAATTTCAAACCTCTGGCTCTTGTAGTTTCCGAGAAGAAGATTTTTAAAAAGAAAATCCTATATAAGTCTATGTAAAACTGTGACCCCCGGGGCGGGGACAAATTTGACCCCAGGGTCACCATTTGAACAAACTTAGTAGAGGACCATAAGTTGATGCTACATGTAATACATGAGAGCTCTGTGCCTTGTGGTTTCAGAGAAGAAGATTTTTTAAAGTTTTTTCCTATATGTCTATATGAAAAACATGCAAAACCTCAATATACAAATTTTGGACCCCCGGGGCACGGACATTTTTTACCCCGGGGACTTTATTTGAACAAACTTGATAGTCTAGGCGTTGGCGATCATTTTAAAAGAAAAACTGTTGAAATCTGTCCAGCGGTTCTGGAGAAGAAGATTTTTTAAGGTTTCGACCATATATGGTAATGGCAGCCATCTTGGATAAAGCGTTGACCTAATTTTAACAAATCTAAAAAGCATTCATCTAAGGATCATCCACGTGAAGTTTGGTCAAAATTAGCCAAGCGGTTTCTGAGGAGGTCGTTTGAAGAAAAGTTAACGGACGACAGACAGACAGACGACAGACAGACAGACGACGGACGACGGACAACACAGCATTCCAGTAGAGCTAAAAATAAAAGTTTGGTAACGATCGGATGAAAAATGAAGGCCCTCTCGTCTTAACGGGGCAAAATATAGCGTTTTATAGCGTTTTGAACTAAATCAAGGGCCATAACTAAGCTGTTACTGGTCCGATATGTTTGGTTTTCGAACTTGTCCAAGCTTTCATTGAAATTAACAATCTGATAAAGTTTGGTAAAGATCGGATGAACAATTAAGTCCCTATCGTCTTAATGAGGCAAACTATAGCATTTTTAACTAAATCAAGGGCCATAACTCCGCTGTTACTGGTCCGATATGGCTAGTTTTCGAACTTGCTCGAGCTTTCATTGATATTAACAATCTGATAGAGTTTGGTAAAGATCAGATGAACAATGAAGCCCCTATCGTCTTAACGAGGCAAAATATAGCATTTTTAACTAAATCAAGGGCCACAACTCCACTGTTACTGGTCCGATATGGTTGGTTTTCGAACTTGTCCGAGCTTTCAATGACATTAACAATCTGATAAAGTTTGATAAAGATCGGATGAACAATGAAGCCCCTATCGTCTTAACGAGGCAAAATATAGCATTTTTAACTAAATCAAGGGCCATTACTCCGCTCTTACTATTCCGATATGGCTGGTTTTCGAACTTGTCCGAGCTTTCATTGATATTAACAATCTGATAAAGTTTGGTAAAGATTGGATGAACAATAAAGCCACTAGCGTCTTAACGAGGCAAAATATAGCATTTTTAACTAAATCAAGGGCCATAACTCCGCTGTTACTAGCCCGATATGGCTGGTTTTCGAACTTGTCCGAGCTTTCATTGATATTAACAATGTGGTAAAGATTGGTAAAGATATGATGAAAAACGAAGGCCCTATCATCTTAACGAGGCAAAATATAGCAATATAGCATTTTCAACTAAATCAAGGACCATAACTCTGGTGTTACTGGTCTGATCTGGCTGGTTTTCGAACTTGTCCGAGCTTTCATTGATATTAACAATGTGGTAAAGTTTGGTAAAGATAGGTTGAAAAATGAAGGCCCTATCGTCTTAACAAGGCAAAATATAGCAATATAGCATTTTTAACTAAATCAAGGGCCATAACTCCGCTGTTACTTGGCTGATCTGGCTGGTTTTGGAACTCATCTGAGCTTTCATTGATATTAACAACCTGTTAAAGTTTGGTAAAGATTGGATGAAGAATGAAGGCCCTATCGTCTTAACGAGACAAAAGTTAACAACGGACGACGGACGGACGGACGACGGACGACGGACAACTCGGCATCCCATAAGCTCTGCTGGCCTTCGGCCAGTAGAGCTAAAAATAAAAAATAAAAATTATTAAAAAAAAAAGAAAAAAAAATTAAAAGAAAAAGAAAAAAAAAAAGAAAAAAAAAGAAATATTAAAAAAAAAAAAAAGAAAAAAAAAAAAAAATATATATATATATATAAAGAAAGTCATAAAATCTGCTAAAGTTTGGCAAAGATCAGATGCAAAATAAAGGCCCTATCGTATGACGAGGCAAATTATAGCAGTTTTAACAAAATCAAGGGCCATAACTCCACAGTTACTCGATCGATCTGGTTGGTTTCGAACTTGAACAAGCTTTCATAGACATTAACAATCGGATAAAGTTTGGTAAAGATCGGATGAAAAATCTAAACGAGGCAAAATATATAATTTTGAACTAAATCAAGGGCCATAACTCCACTGTTACTGGTCCGATATGAATGGTTTTCGAACTTGTCTGAGCTTTCATTGATATTAGCAATCTGATAAAGTTTGGTAAAGATCGGATGAACAATGAAGCCCCTATCGTCTTAACGAGGCAAAATATAGCATTTTTAACTAAATCAAGGGCCATAACTCTGCCGTTACTGGTCCAATATGACTGGTTTTCAAACTTGTTTGAGCTTGC